>JAPFUF010000736.1:0-48605 GCA_030780645.1 Aschersonia sp. MBC 508
GGGGGGCGGCGGCTGGGTGAGAGTGTGCGTGGCTCGTTGATTGGCCGTCATCCAACTGCCCAGCGCCGCTTCCGTGCCACCTTTTCCTGGCAGGGACAGCAAGCGATCGACAAGACGTGTGTGTGGCTGGCAGCGACTTGCACAGCGAAAGTTGCTGGCTTTCTAAATTTGACGCACAAATGTAGGAGTGCTGTACTGCAGGATGCATTCGGCGGCGTCCGAGTCCAATAATCTCTACTTACTGTACACAGCCACGTCCCGCCGCCACCACAACTGCCAACTGCAGCCTGATCTGATGGCACGAGTGATACATATGTACATACGCCGTGTCCCTGCAGCACACCCTCGACCCTCGACAGTGAAGGGTCCTTCCTGTCTGCCCGCGCGATCGATTCGCCGATGGTCAGCGGGCGATTGTGACCAGTCATCTTGTTCAGCTCCGGTGATGGAAAAGGCGACAGGGGTCGCCGCCCTCTTCAATGGTCAACACTCATTCGCCTAGAACACGAACCACGCTCGGTGACAGCGGCCGGATGATGCAAAAGATGGTGCTAGTCCAAGGCCACCCGTCGCGAGTGTGTGCTCGAGAAGGAGTGGGCGGCGTTGCCAATTATAGATCAACGTCCTCTGGCTCGCTCACAGGTCCGATCGGAATGTCCGTGACAAGACAGATCACCATCATGGTTGTTCTGGCCGCATGGAGAAGAGTACATGCGACAAATGATTCACGCCAAAGCTTCGGCGCGCTCTTGATCAAATCACCATGGCTGAATTACTAGGGTTTTCATGTACTGTAAGCACCCGCCGGGGCGCATCTCCTTTGCTCATCTCCCTCTATCTATGCACGACCGACCCCTTCCAACTAAGCCTGAGCCAAGGCCTGGATATTGACAGTAGAGTCGTCCTCCTCCCGCACCTCGGGGATCTGCTGGCCGGGAATGTCCTCGTCAAGCTCCATGTTGAGCACGCTGTCTTTGCTGAGGGTCATGTCCCCCATGACGGCAGCCTTCTTCCCCTCGGCCTTGAGCATGCCGAACCGGCGCACGGCTACGTAGTAAACGTCGGCCACCCGGCGGCACCTGGCCTGCCTGCTGTTGAACCACCCGGACGCCGTCGCGAACTGTCGGCAGTAGTTGTAGAGGTCCTTCCTGAAGTTGACATCGATGCTCTTCCTCATGGTCCCGGTGAAGCGGTTCTGGGCCTTGGTGTTGCGGTACGCAAAGTCATGTCGGTAGCAGCTCTCGGTGAAGTCGAAACCGGCTGGCTTGTCGGGGGACAGGGAGCAGCCGTCCGAGGTCCAGTCGCAGTCGAACGGGATCCCGATGCCGCGCGCGTTCTGGAAGTTGTCCATGGACATGCGGAAGATGAGAGTGTCGGCCACCCACGGGTTGCAGAACAGGTTGCGGCCCTCGAGCTGCTGCTGCTGGGGTGCTGCTGGGGTCGGCGTAGAGTTGGCGGCAGGCAAGGCTGAAACCATGACCGGGAGGAGGATCACTATGGCTGAGGCTAAAACCTTCATGGTGGAAAAACGTAATGGCAATGAGACGTTGCGTATATTGAGTTCTGTTGAGGCTGCGGATGAGGCAGATGGCTTATACTGATTTGCGACAGCGACAAGAAAAAACTTCAAAACTAGGCATCCGAGCTTATTTAAGTACCGTTTTCCCATCAATGGAATGATGGGACAAGTGTAGTCATCGGGGTAAGCGCATGCTGGCGTGTTGTTCAGTACTGTGCTCGTTCAACTTCCATTCGGCAAAAGACTGAGACCCTGCTAAACATATCACAACGGCATTAACTGCAAGTCCGGCACTTGGGGCAATGCCGCTATAGTTCCTTTCGGGTGTTGCCATTCTTCCAAGGGGAATGTCTGCGCTCTGCGAAGCTTGTCCATGACCAATGCTGTACGAGAATGGCTAACGAATGCGTGCTATTGCAGCACGCCCTTCGCGGAACAAACCCAAGCATCCAAGCGTCGTGGTCCCCTCGTTGATGGGAACTCGCAAAAGGCCGAGCATCTCCAATCATGCTGCAAAAGATGGTGGATAGCGTGTAGAGACCGCGCTGGATAAATGCTAGCTTTCGATGTGGCCAAGCCTCGTGGATCCTGCTTTCAGATGCTGAGCCAAGCTTGAGGTCGACCTGACATCAAGCCGTGATGGATGAATTCGACACCTGATGGAGCCGATGGAAATCACGCACAATGAACCAGACTTGAAGAGATGTGCTTCTGGTAATCCCATTCGACGGGCACAACGGTGGTACTGGGTCAGGCCACGAAAAAAAATAAAATAAAGAAATTGGGCGGCGTCAATATCTCGAATTTGATGCATTTCTGATTGATCGGACATGTCAATGTCATGCACCGGCTCAGCCCGACAAGGTCGACCAGCATCGGCGGTAAAGCATTAATCAGCCTTGAGGAACCCTCGATGGCTCACCACTAGGTTCGTAGTGGTACGCGAATCGCCAATGCTAAAGAATTTGCAAATGTTGGCACGCAAACTCCGCGAGCTGTCTCACTCTTCTCAAGGACTAAGGTTTCAGGTAAGAATACGAGGGAGGGGAAGACCCAGGTATGGCGGCCCATCCCTGTTACGAGGTCTTAAAAGCATCATAATCACAGGTATATCCCGCCGCCATTCGCAATCTTGTGTCAGGCCATGACTTCTAGAAGGCACTTGTCCCTGTTTCTAGTCAAAGCACACAGGGTGGTGCGGCGAGATCCATCTTGCCGGTTCTCCTGCAACGTATTTGATCCGTGCTGATGATGATGACGAAAGCCAAGATACTCGTCGTCCACGTGTAGCCATACAGGCACAGACAGCAATGGTCCTACCTGTGTCACCAAAGGGCTCGACCATGGCGAAGGCATCGCCGCATGAACCCGGCCCTGATGCACCGTTGCAGATCAGGATCCATGTTGCCGGTGAAGTGCGGTACCATTCAGCCATGCGATATGCAACTCGATGCTCGAGCATGAGCCCAAGCCGAATTTCCGCTTCAATGGAGGAGGTCTTGCAAAGTCGCATCACGATGTCAGTCGCTCGTCCCTGGATTGTGCCATACACATGCGAGGAGAAATCATCTGCCTTCCATCGCGGTCGGGAAGGGAAACTTGTTGCGCTTGCACATTGTTGCATGATCGCGCCCCCTGGAGTCGCTGCGATGAAATTAGTCTTCAGTCTTCTTAGTCTTCCCAGTCAACCTCCGACCGCCTCGCTTGGGCTTCCGCTTGTTCTGCGAAGTAGTCCTAGGAGATGTCTTCAAAGTGAGCCTCTTCATCATCCGACAGCAGTATTGTACAAATCCGGTTTATCGGTCCGGGACACAGCTATTCGAACCACCTTGCCCGTAAGATGGAGCAAGTTCGGCGTGCTCATAATCGAAGCCGAACTCGCAATAGGCAATGAGCTGTCATGACGCAGCCTCCACTGGCTTGAGAAGTTTGCCACGTACACAGTTCCATAATCATGCCATCAATGTGATAGCATGGCTGATGGGCGTGCAACGACGGACTCCGCCTTCTTCTCGCGATTCTAGCAGCGCGTTGGCTGCATGTTTTGATGATAGCACCTCGTCCGAGCTGGCAGAAGCCAACCCAATTCAAGTTCTCCGCTGCACACCCAAGAAAAGCCGATGCAGGCTGCGGCGTTCATGGCGGGAATCAGAGCCTGGCGCGCTCAACACAGTCGATTTTCTGCCTTGCCCATGTAATCTCATGAGAATGGTATGTACAGTTGTCTCGTCTGTCCGCGGGTCCTCGCCGCCAATGCCCATCGATTTTTCTAGTTGCTTCGCTCGCCACCCTTGGACTCCCTCAGCTCGTTCATCTTGGCGACTCTCTTCTTGAACTCGACGTACTGGCATTTCTCGTAGCCGTGTCTCTCGTCCTGCGCTCAAGGTCAGTCCAGCGTCACTTGGCGGTCGGTCAGTCGGTCGGTCGGTGGGGGATGGCGTACGGTACACTTCCATGGAGCGTACCACGTCTCCTTCCGGCATTTATTCAGAGGTATCAAAAGGTGCGCGCAGCTGTCTCGGTATGCGAGCGGGAGACGAGCATCGCGCATCTCCTCCCGGGTCGCGGCTGCACACTCGTCAGTCGGGCTAAAGAAGGAATGGCAGAATTGTGCATGCGGAGAGGTCTCGATTGCGGTCGCTTACCCCGAGTCTCTGTCGCCGTGTCAGAAGCCATTTTGGTGCTGGACTGGCTCTCAGCAGTGCCTTTCCGTTCGGTCTTGCAGCTTCGTGACGAGAGGCTGGCTGCTTGCTGGATCGACATGACCCCCAGTGCTGAGAAGTGGGGGCCTGATAGATGAGGCAAGAAATTGCTCTCGCCCAGGACGAAGCACAGGGAGAAGCTACGTCGCGACCCGACTTCCTCCTTTATTTACTTGTCTCAATCTCAGTCTGATTGAGATCTTTCAGTTTTAGATTGTTCAAATTTAGATTGCGCAAATGAGTCAACTGGCAGTCTCGAGGGGCATTCATATCATCGATCGAGCCTTTTCCAATTATGTACAGACAGGGTCAGCTTGCACTCGAGAAGTACATTTTGCTCAAATACTCGAAACGATGCAGCGCCGCAAATGTTCCAACAAACTCCGAACCTTGGGTTTCCGCAAGCTGCGTCAACCATGCAAAGCCTACATAATGTCCCTTTTGGCAATGTCAGCTCACGTCCCTCATGCGCCCAACCCCTTCGTCAAACAACGTTATACCCGTCACTGCGCGGGCTCAGCTGCGTCGTCCTGGCCGCCGTCGGCCTTTGCCGGCTCGAATCTCGTCATACTGAAATCAGGAGCTCGTCTTCTCTCGATTCCTCGTCCGCCCTTCTTGTTGCGTCGCATCTGCATCGCTGCTGCTTCTTCTTTGACCAGCTTCTTCTCACTCTCCTTGTCTAGCATGGTGCCCTCCAAACTAAGGTAGGTTGCTTCACCGCTAGTTCCGGCGTCAAAATTGCGTATTCTGAAGCGAATCTTGCCCTTGACTCGTTCCCCATCGCCATCCACCCAAAAGCCGGTGCTGTGAATTTGTCGTACTACACCGTGATCGTCGGCCGTGATGACTGAAGCGGTCTCTTCGAACCCGTTGGCCTCGGTAGATTCGTTGGAGACCCATTTCCATGCTGGAGGCAATCGTCTGGCCTCGATTGAGGCGTTGAACTTGCCAAAACACACCACGCCGATATGACCCTCAGTCTGCAAGTTCACGCTGCCTTCCATCCAAGCACCGCGGCTGGGCACGAAGAGCTCCACGTCTGCAGTGATCCATCCGAAGCCGACGGCATAGTCGTTCTTGGATGTCAATGTCGTGGGTGTCTCATCGTCGGCAGCTGCACCGTCTCGACCCGGTGCAGGTCCCAGAGCAATATTCTTGCAATCTAGTAATACACCACGCAGCGATGGCACGTATTTGTTGTGAAGGTGTTGCAGGTGTTGATGCAGGGCACTCGTCACGGGCTGAGCCCATCCATTGGGATAAATCGGCTCGTAAAGCGACACTGTTTGTCTGAAAAAGGGGAACTGAGGATCCGTAGGAATGTCTGGCGGTTGATATGGTGGTCTGATGGCCTTGACGTGGCTGCCTGATGATTCGTCTACGTCCATTGCATCGCCATCTGGTTCATCGAGCGTATCCTGGGCATGCCCGTCTGCGCCTTCCTTAGCAACAGCAGATTTTGCCTCCGAATGCCTTTTCTTTTTCCGCTTCTCTTTCTTGACCGGGTTTGCTTCCGCTTGCCCGTTGGGCCTCGCTTCACTCGCATCTTCCAGAGCATTGTCCTTTTTCCTCTTCTTCTTGTGCTTGATTTCACCATTCGATTCTGGAACAGCGTTCCCTTCAAGGACAGCCTCAGCCAGCACATCTTTGTCTTTCTTTTTCTTCTTCTTCTTCTTCTTCTCCTCCTTCACCAGCTCGTGGTTTATCGTGATTTCATTGGGTCGACTGGCGGGATCAGTGACGCTCTTTGACTTTTTATGCTTTCGTTCCCCATCACCGACAGCATCTTCCTCTCGGGCGCGTTTCTTTTCTGATTTTGCGGATCTGTTCTTTTTATGCTTCTTCTCGGAGTCGGGGGCAACAGGATCGGGCGACGCGGCTGCGGGCATCTTGGCTGCTCCTGTCATCGCTGATGCGGAGTGCTTCGCCATTGAAGGCTTTCTCTACTTCCAAAGGATTTTTGAAAATTCTCCTATCGATTGCAGCCATTACACGGGCTAAGCGCCGTAGTGGATCAGGCGGTTCGAGTGCACTGATTGGCTGACACCTGTAGATAGCACTGCGGAGCAGGCAAAACTTTGGCAAGTCAGTGCTTTAGCGAACTTTCACTATTATCCCCCGCTTACTGGCATATACCTTACGAAAGTAAAGAGTAACTAAAAAATTAAAGCATAATATATCATCCAGAAGACCAGCCATTTATGGATATGTTGAATATGAAACAATTAACGACAAGTTTCAGTGTGAAAAGCAACTATGTATGCTTTGAGGCGACTAATTCAGCGTTTTGGCTGAAGCGCTAGAACCAAGATTGTCCGTGGCGAGCATAGCACCTCAAGCCCTGACTGTGCCCCGATCCTACAAAGACAGTGACTCGTACTAGCTACATGGCACAGCCACCTAAAGTAGACTTTCAGGTGGCTAGGAACTATTGAAGTATTTTGCAGCTTGCTATATCAAGCGTTGTTTTTTTGAAACGAAAATTCATCATTTCACTTTTAAATTCACATGGCATAGATGTAGCACGCCAACCCACACAGACCCTCTAGCAATTCGGCAAATCAGCATTTAACCACGGACTGGGGGGAAACGAACACCACATTCCGCTTTGTATGCCTCTAGTTGCTCCATCTTTGTCTTCGAGAAATGCTGCATCTCTGCACGCAGATCCTCTTCGACTGAACTATCAGTACTCCCGTCATGTAATTGGGCCCAATATACAGCATCCAATTCGAAACTCTTTCTTGCTGCGAAATTAAACCAGAAACGCTTTTCCGTCCATGATTCACGCATCCGAGCAGATAGACTCGGTTCAATGGGCTTCCTTCCTGGAGATACTGATACATTTTCCACCTCTTCTAAAGCTCGGAGGAACTGCTCCATTCTGGGCTCATAAAGGGCCTGAAATTCCTCTGGAGAGCCACGATCAAGCCATACATCCGGGCCAGACAGCAGCAGCCACCATGGCGGATCGTATGTGAATTGTGCTGGCATAGCATTTGTGTACTCAAGGTCAAAGACTGCGGTAATTTGAAGTGTTTCTGGGTCGATAAGCATATTAGAGGGCCGTAGATCGTCGCAAAAGAGTATAAATGGCCCAGTATCATCAATGCAATATTTTGAGATAAGCTGGCAAAAACGATGTCGAGCAATAAATCGTGCTTGGGCGATTTCGGCATTGTCTGCAATATTGCGCTGAGTTGAGAGGTGGGCGAGATGTTGCTTTGCGACGAACGTGAGGTAATCGCTGGCACTATTGAAGGGTGATGTGGGGAAAATATCACTTGAACAACCAGCGACAGTCACTAGTTCGTTCGTGTTGTATGTCAAGGGCCCCCGGGAAACAGACCATGTATTCGAATCGTGCTCTTTGGAAATGGCGCCAATGCGGGGGAACATGAGTTGAGAAAGTTGGAGCATATAACTGGCGACTTGACGATAAATTTTGTCCAACGCTGTGTTATCAACGTCTGAGCTTAGCACCATAGCTTCTTGGTCACTTTCTGTGGGTTGCTTCAGAATGGTTGATAAAAGTGTTCCCTCGACATAATCCATGATGATGAACGGGCCAAAATGATGCGGACTGTCTGCCGTTAAGCCCCAGCTGTGGATGTGGGGGATCGGAATTGTGGTATTTTGGCTAATGTATTCCATGACCTGGACCTCGTTCGCGACCTTTTCGTCCCTTAGTATTGTTGCCGTATGTCCTGGCTTTGGAAATCGAATAATTGCGTCAGGGCCTCCATCACTGAACCTAAAGCGGAAGCTGAAGTTAAAAGAACCCTTCAGAAAGCCAACAAACTCCGTGGGTGCACCTCTCCCCTGACGGTCAGCAACAAACGTTGCTAATTCAGCCTTGGCGTCAAAAAGCTTATCTAGCCAGGCTCGGCATTCATCGTCACCATTTGTCTCTTCTATCTCATCAAAGTACGTCTTGAGTGACGATATTTTTACCATGTTGCGATGTGAATGAGATTAGGGCGAGAGCAGGTAGAGACAATGAGCGAAGCGAGGCGAGACGGGCGGGTGCTTCAGCATACAAAGGAAGCTAGGTGGAGCGGATTAACCTATTACCCCAGGATAGCCTCCGCCCAGTTTCATTCACTAATCCTTGCTCCACCTCTGTACTGCTGAAGCACTCTGTACCAACCACGCTCATGATTTACGGCGCAACCAGGAACGATTCGGGAATGATATTTTCCTATTTATGCATACAGCAGGTGTCATATTATAAATTTTGGTTTGACTCTCATGAGCCCATCACTGAGCAAAGATGTCCTGATGGTGTGTCATGATGGTGTTGTGAGAATTTCTCGTTATCTGACGAAGGATACGACCGAACTCGACGACTTAGGTTGTGCCACCACGTGCCCTACGTTGCTGAGAATTATCTCCCGCTTTTTCCATTGCCTCCTCCATCTTGCGCTTTTCTCTGGCCTCTTCGAGTTTCCTCTGTGATTCCGCAGCCGCTTCACGCATTCATTCTTGTTCTTCGGTGTTGGGTACTTTAATAAAACCACCGCTGTCCGTCATATTTGATGCTCGCGTTGATGGAGAACTTTTGTCTGCATAATCACGACGCGTAGCACATGCCACCGTAACGGACACCGTGAGAATGTTCACGAATATGCATGGACCCACGCAAGTCTCTGTGCACAACAGCCTGTTTTGACAGCGTCGTAATAACCCCTCAAGCAAACGCCCAGTTTTATGGAGCCTTGTTGGTTCAATCAGCTACAGCAATACTCGGGCACTCTTGTTTTCCAATGAAACGACAGAGTTTTCTGAAGAGGTTGTCATTGGACATTTGAAGGGATTGGCGGCTAACGGTGTGGGCAGCTGATCTGGTTGGCCAACTCGGCTGGAGACGAGGCCTTGGGCGAGCGGAATGAACTTGGCTGCATTGGCGTCTGATTTGATTGGATGTCAGCTAATCGTTCGGTAGCCGAGAACAATCCTTTTTGATGGCGACCATCACGTACCTCAACCGTCCCTTTCCCGTCCCTTTCCCGTCCCTACCTAGTTAGCGTGTGAAGGTCAGGAGATGGTGGCCTCGTAGCTTGACAGACTGACGCGCTTATTGTGCACTCGCGGCATCCCATTGGTTACCAGTAGTCTGTTCCGGCCGCTCGTATATCAGGCAGCAAGAATGTAATAGAGCACAGGCAGCGAGACCTGGGACTGGGCTCGACTCCGCCTCAGCATCAAGACCAAGGAAGTCCGGACCCTTATTTGCGACGAGCGGGATGCCTAGAGCTGTGATGGCAAGACTATTGCCTTTACGAGCGTGAAGAACCTCGACATTGAGTAAAACATGCCGTCGGGCACCGATATTTGCACCGTGGCCATCGATAGCGGCGACGTAAGACGGCTCTACACCACCAAGTCAGAAACAAGCCAACTCATAGGGGAGCCCAACAGTCGCATCTTCTTCATTACTGGGGCCCCCGACGGCTACTAAATCGGAGAGAAGGCCGCATATTCCATCGATCCTACGGCAGCCGCGCCGGTGTGCGTTGGAGTCGTATGCGGCCAGGACGACCACGCATCCTCTCTGAGCCTGGCAGGGGGCAAGATTCTGATAAGCTGCGAAGTGAGGTTGAGCAACGTCATCCGTAACTTGGACGAGAAGGACCTGTTTGAGCGAAATATCGAGTTTCTCGCGCGGAACGTACACACAACCTGCAGTGGACGCTCCGTCCTTGCAGTCCGTTTATCAGACATCAACACACTATATGGTGTGAGCCAGTCCCGTCGTGACGTGTGGAAAAAAAATACATCTTGTTGGCATATTTGAGAAAGGACTGCGCGTGTAACCCAGTCTGTAATTAAGACCGTTTGATCTCCATGACTGTCATATCTTCATGATTGTCCTATCTCCATGACTGTCTTTCTCCATGACTGTCATACCTCCATCACTTCGCTAGACCTCCGTTGCGTTTGACGGTGCAATAGAGAGATCAGCCCATTTCGAAGCAAATTCCTTGTCATCGTGGCCTCTGTAAAAGTCTGCCAGAACGGCTTCCTGGTTCGGACCAGCGATACCATAATCCACCCCGTCGACAGTAACAGTATCCGGAAGGACATACTCGTTGCACTCAGAATCAGACTGATCGGCCTCAGGGATCGACTGCTTCTCCGTGGCGGCCAACGCGTTGAATACATCGTTAGCAGCGACCGCCGCTTTCGCGCAGTTTCCACCAATCGATGCCACAAACATGGTGTCGAAGGGGTTGAAATTCTGGTAGCAGGTGTTGATGGATCCGGTGCTTCTGCAGACACCACATCCCCGGCCTTTAGGCTTTGTGAAGATGACAACACCAGGAGTCCCTGCAGAGGTGACACGGGCGGTCCTCCAGGCAGCTGGCGGAGAAAGTCTCGGAGCCTTGCAGCATACGAAAGCGCTGACATTACTGCATCGAGACGCGCGGCCTTTGCAATCTCGCTTCTCCCAGTACGTAATGGTGAATGGACCAGCGGCCACGGCAGCAGCGTACGTTGCGAGGAGGAAACTGGTCATGAACTTCATTCTGGAAGTAGTGGCAATTTTATTCTGGAAGTCTTGAATCTGTAGAAATAATGCTGATTTCATCTCATGAAGACGAAGAAAGTCTGGCTATTTATAACTGACAATATTACAAGGACTTGGCGAGCTTGGTCTCGCAAACATTCAAGCTATCTCTTCGAGCTGATCTTACCACATCGTTGCGCTATCAGGGAAGGCGGCGATTCCACAGAGCTGGTTCAGCTGCAGATCGGCCGGCCATTACTTGATTCGGCTCCTGCCGAAAACTTTTCCGATCCCGCTGCCCAAAATAGGCAGCTGGACCCCCTCGTTTAATCTCACATTCATCAGCTTAATGTGGATCAATGCCAAGTGCAGGCGAACTTCCACTACGTCACGGGTTGTCACAGAGTATTGAGATAACTGACGATTTGGGGGCCGCAGGGGGGAGTGCCAGATTCCCCTCCCCATTGAACATAACTTGACAAGATATTGCAATTGTTATTTATAGTTGAATGTTTGGAAAATGTCACTTTTGGAAAAATGGTTGAAAGCTTATTAATGAACTAGGTAAGGTGGCTGTGGAGTTCGTGTTAGCCTTGCACGTTTTCGTTATTATGGGAAGCATAGTAAGGCTATTTGTAAGGCGGGAACAGACCTTCACGGCTCGGTGGGACTTCGGGACCGAGTAGGTTAGGTGACCTACCACTAATACAAAAACCCCTCTGCAGAGGAGTACCTCAACTTCATTCTCCGACAGGAATTCATAAATATACCCAGCCGTTGCCCGGACTCGCACATTCGGCTTTAGGGCAACGCTAAAAACTAATTCGACTGGATGGTCTCTATCAAGCTCGGCCCTTGCATTTTCAATATGCTCGAACCAGCGCCCCAGCTCGTGCTTGACAAAGTTTTGATTGAGATTATGCCGGCTTTGTACGCCACCGCCGCCGATGAGCTGCGGCGGATCTTCCATTATGGGCAGTGTATCTGTCACAATCAGCATGGTCAAGCCAAGGGCCCATATATCACTCGGTGGCCTGCGCTCCTTATCCGTGTTGAACTCGGACGCCACGAACAACCAGGTGCCCTGTTTCGAGACGTCATCTCCCACACTGGATGCAGAGCCAAAGTCAAACAGCACTGCGCCTCGTTCGGGCGAATAGGCAATGTTGCCAGGCTTCATGTCGTTGTGCACCACGCTCTGTTGCTGCAGGTAGATTAGGGCGGAGGACATGTCACACAGGACCGTGTGCGCCATGTAGCTATCCATGGGCATCTGATGGTCGATGGTTTCGGGAAGATGCTCGAGGTAGATGGCGAAGAGGCGGCCATGCACGCCAAAGAGCTCGACAATATTAGGCTGGGGCAGTTATGCGAACAAATTATTTAATAATTATGCGCGTAGAGAAAGCAATTACATGGAAAGAAGAGGGCTTCATAGGGGCAGAAAGGGAGGGAACATACATGTTGAAGGCGAGAGAGGAAATCACGTTCACGCTTAAACATGTCGGCACACATGGACAAGTGTCCCGGAATGCCTGTGCCCCGGTTATACAAG
Source organism: Aschersonia sp. MBC 508 (assembly GCA_030780645.1). NCBI lineage: Eukaryota > Fungi > Ascomycota > Sordariomycetes > Hypocreales > Clavicipitaceae > Aschersonia > Aschersonia sp. MBC 508. The sequence continues at coordinate 12,288 of JAPFUF010000736.1, forward strand.
TTGACCTTGGTCACGAGTGTGCCATCCAGAGCGGAATGGCGACATGCAAAGACTCGTGATGCAGTCGTCTGGCTAATGTCGTCGACCACGCTGACTTGGTATGAATTAGCCGAGGCCAACGCGCCGCCGCCTGCCACCCTGTCGGCCTCTCGCTTGGGGCGGATCGCCAGGGTCGACTTCTTAGGCTGGTCCAGCAACGAGACGGTCCTGACGGGATGGACACAAGCCGACGGGCCTGACTGGGGTTCAACATCTGCAACTGCAGGGTAGCCTTCGCCTCACATAGAAGCAGATTAAGTCCACCAGGGCCCATTGCGGTGTCATTTGCCTCCTTTGTCCATGAGACAAACGCGATAGTTGTGCAGACCACTGAGCTTCTTCTTGCCGGTTTGGGCACTTCGAATTTTCCGCTGACTTGAATTTATCAATCTCCTCATCTCTTCTGCTTTGCAAGTAAGTTGAGCGTTAGCTCTGAGAGCTCGCATTGTGAACTTGGTCGCGCGACGTCCATGAGGCAGTCACCGGCGCACCATGCGACAAGACTCCTAAGAATTGTTGACCTGAGATGCAGATGAAACTACTCCATACACACTTTCGTCAAAAATCTGTGAGAGAGCCACCTACGAGGACTCTCGAAATTCAAGCATCCTTGATAACGCCACGCGGCCAGGATATCCGAGCCACTTTTGACAACGAATGTACCCCAGTGACATGTGCCACTCGATTTTGCCAACATTCTGTGCAGTCCCTCAAATCGTTGCCCCGAATCAACTCGTACCCCTTTCCCGTTCCAGAAAAGCCCTCATTGCTTGAGGCTTTTCCCCCAATGCGCAAGGCCATTGACATACGTTAAGCCATGGGCTATTTGGACCCAGAGGAACTGATCAGCCACGAGGCAAAGCTATACTTGTCAACTACGCACTCGGCGGCAAAGCTGGGTAGAGTGGGCTTAGGACCAAGACTGTGAAGGTGATTTTCGATGGCAGTGACAGTCACTGCAGCACTGACAGAGAGACCCACGGCCATCGTAAAAAGCGCCAAGTACTAGACTTTCATTCGACGAAGTCAAAATAAAGTACATCATTTGATCTAGCAAAGTCTAGCTTGCTCTGTTTCCCAGATAGCGCCAGTAAATGCTCTGACCTCTAGACATTCGCTTCTTGAGATTCTCTTCAACCAGCAATGCGTGAAGGGCAATAAGTGCCGGGATATTTGTCTTTGATTGTAAATGTCCCTATGGGGACGCTGCGATCGGTCCCCCTCGGCGTCATATAAACCCTGCCGTCAGTCCTCCCTCCCGTTTCGGTCATAGCTTGGGGTTGATATTCTGCGCAATAATTTTGTCAATTTCTGCCTTACTCAACGGCTTAAAGACTGGGCTCTTGATGCTGTCAGAGTCCAGGTCTGGTTCCTGGCGTTCGCATTTGCCGACCACATCCTTGATTGGACCGTTGATAGGAGCCAGGGTCGAGCCACAGTCCGCGCCTCGGGCGACATAGATGCTGTTTTCCTCAGCACTGAAAACTGTGTATGCCCTGCGAAGGAAGTGAGGGCCGATCCAGAGATCTGCGAGTTGGAAAAGTCAGTGGCCATAATGCAGCGAATCACTCTTGTACGCGGGTTCGTAGTGTCTTACCGCCAGGCAGCTGCATACGCGGGGGTTTCCCGATGAAAAGCTCGCATTCATCGCCGTGTGTGGCGTAGAGGAAGTCGTGGAGAGGAATGGAAATTGTTGTTTTGTCGGTCAGGGCCAAGTCTAGTGTGGTGGTTTTAATGATGTCACACTTGACTTGCAAGAGTTCTCCCTCAGTCCAGAGACCTTTTAGCCTGCGCCGCAAGGCTTCGTATAGCCTTCGACTGACGAGAAGGCCTTCAGACCCGCTGTCTATGCCTACAGTGAGCTTGTCGACACGAAAGAGCCCATCGGCGCCGAAGAGAGGCTTGTCGCCGCTCTGTTCATCCGGCGGGTTCACGGTCAGTGATTTCAGACTCACAACGTATCTGCCAAAGGTGATCAGCGGAAAGGAAGCTTAAGATTGCGCAGGTAGTCCTTATCATACTGTCTCCTTTTGCCGGCGGTCGTCGCAAGTGGGAGCTTCTCCAGGGGCCCAGAGAATTTACTTGTATCGTAGCCACCAAGCGTCAGAGAGCCGCGGTCTTTTTTGCGAAGCGCCATACTGAATGTCTCCGTTTTGATCAGATTTCGAGCCTTGAGGTTCTTCATGACAGAGGTATCGGCACTGTCTTCACTCAGGGTGTTCAGGCCCATGGTACCGACGAGCCGCCCGGATGAGGTCCTGGGATGGGACATGTTGCCGACGCCAAAGGTCATGTTCTTGAGCGATAAACCTATGGCAGTTTGCATTAGCGTTGGAAGTACAGGATTCACTCCAAAGTTGCTCTCACCGCCCACGGAGACATTGTCTGCAAACATGTCGAGGTGATACTGCTGCCCTACATAGGACTGCACCGTGCTGCTTTTGAGATCCTGGACTGAGCTGCTGCGCTTCGTGTCGTAGTAGGTCACGTCTTCCTCGTGAGGCTTTTCGCCATCCGGAAGACCTGGCACCCAGAGCTGGACCGACGCAGTGTCTGGCTCGACGACAACCTTTTGTGGCGGTGTGCCGATCTCGATGACAGTGCCGAGAGCAACTGTCCTCCCGTGCCTGCCCTTGTACTCAAACTTGTCCAAGTCCTCCATGACTTGGCGTTTCGTCTTGGGCGAACCAGTATTTTCTATTTCTGCAGCCATCGGGAAGAAGGGCAGCTGCAAGAGGCCATTTTTGGGAGCCTCTTTTTGCTCATCTATCGGGACAGCCAGTGCTCTGGACGCGAATAAAGCGACCAGAGTGGTCTTAAGAACGGCCATTGGAGAGGAATGTATCGAGAAAATCTTTGTGATAGAGTAGGAAAGGGATGCTGAGAGGATCAGGTCGATACTGCGTCTTCAAAACGAACATTATTCTTGTTGGCACTCAAGGAAGGCGTCTTTATATAACTGTCCATTGTTCAACCATCGAGCCTAAAAGCCGCCGTCGATCTGATCACCGCGGGCCGACCGACGCATGGTCGAGCACGAATACAACGGATGACAGCTTTCGTCCAGTCGCCGAGTCATTTTTCAATACATGTCTTTAGAATGCTTATTAATTTGGTGAGCTCACGGAGCGCCTCGGTAGCATGATCAAAGGGCACCGTTCAGCTTAAGTGACTCGTAAATGTAGTTCCGGCTCTTCTTCCGAGCAGCCAACAATCGTGCGAACCCAGCCCACCGGCCCGGAATCACAAACATCGAGGAGACGAGACCAATTCGTGCCTGGCCGGCGGGAAGAGTGGGGTCGTGGGATGTGGGAAATTGAGTCTCGTCCCATCAGAGTCGAGCACACAATGATCTTTCGTATGAGGGAACCAGGATGCCCATCATGCGTGATTAAAAAATATGACGTGTGACTTAGGTAAAAAGACTGTTGGGCCCCGCTTGAAGTAATTATATTCGCAAATTCCGAGGACAAATATGTGCCGTGAAAGGCGTGGCCGTCGGGGGCGCTGGAAAACGCAGTACGAACAGGCTTGCACACATTGGACGACGTAGCTGTCGCGCGGCAAACGTAGCCAGAAGCACCTTGGGTCTTTAGCCCGGCACGGCTGAACCCAGAGCGAAACGTGGTTGCTGTTGAGATGTTTCCGGACCGCAGGCAATGTAGCTGAAACGCACCATTACATCACAAAAACCTTGATAGGTGTGTCACGCATTTCTCTTCTTCTCAACGGAAACGAAAATTTGACTTGTTCGGAACTTTGCAAGAAGTGTGTTTGGTGCTTGGGGCGAGTCAGGGTAAGGTAAGGCTGTCGTTTATCCCACACCACCCCCGACGATTCGGACCCCTTCGCGCGTTCCGGCCAGCCTAGCCGGCTTGGCCCGAATGCAAGCGCGAAATAGTTAAAAGTCTACATCGCTTCTCGTCACCTTTCCATTGGGTCCCCGAAACGTGGCATGACGGTGTCCAGAGGAATAGCAACGTATTTATAGCAAAAATCGATCGCTCTCTTGCTTCATTTAATTTTCTAGGAAGTGAATCCGAGTTCTGTGGCTAATTTCTTCGTTCTTGGTTTCTCCGTGAGACGTCACGCTACGCCCGGAGCTTGTCACCGAGACAGGCCTCGGCATGCTTACGTGGGCTCACTCACGTGAGGGGCTCGAGGTCAATGGTGTGCAGATGCAGGACGTAAACCTGACCTACAAATTTGGGCAGCCAAAATCAGACTGCTAATAGAAACACGTCTTAAAATAGACAGTTTGTACAGAGTTGGGCTGGCACGTGGACCAAGCGAGATATCAAGAGCTTGAAGTGGGTATTAACCCACGCTTCTCGGGACTTTCGAAATAAAAGGGCCATTAGTCTCCCTACTGATGGATCATGGGCAGAATTGACGCGATATATGGAGATATCACCCTGTCTCTCCGGGATGCTGCAGGTTGATGACAAGCTGGAAAATTCACAAAAGGATGAAAGTGACTTAATTGGCCAGCATTGAAGATCACTAAAGGATTAGAAAAGACTACTTCATGGCGTAGAATCTCCTCGACTCATGATGCGTGATTTTAATTTGTCGACGTGGGACCCAGAGCCATCACATAGTATGTCAATTTTGAGGCGGAAACTAGATGATACGCGGAAACCGGATAATACGCGGAAACCCCCAGGCCGAAAACTCGTCATTCGTAAAGCACGGCGAGAGTCATGCTTCAAGCTAAGCCAACGCAACGCGCGGAGGCTAGCAAGGAGGATGGCTCATTCTTGTCTCTTCCACTTAATACCCCGATTCAGATTTTGTCTTGCAAGGCCCCGGGAGCTTCAAGAGACCTTTTTCCTTCGGGCAGTGACGAGCGCGCCGAGATATGGCTCAGCGGCTGATTAGATTTATCGGATAGACACGGTCCTGTCTTGCATCTCCATTTGCCCTTTGGTCGGATGTCACGATGCACAGGGCCTTGATTTCTTGTAAGGTTTTGTAACGCGGGGCAATAAACGCATTACTGCCGACCGGGCTCTAAGACGACGACGACGACGATATCGGCTTCCTCACAGCTTCGGCCATGAAATGCATGATAGTAAGGTCATCAGTTGTCTCCTCGATGTCTTGCAGGTCAATCTTCATTGAGAATGTACCAACGCCTTTCTGCGCCGAATCATCAGAAGTTGACATGGTCCGCATCCAAAGAAGTCTCTTAAGGAAAAAGATTTTCAAAGATAAACATATTGTAGACGTCTTGCTGTTCGGACCCTGGTCGCATTCAGACACACCCAGTCATACGCAGTAGACACAAGGGCCATCTGGGAGGGGCTTATTCATGACTGCGGACGTAGACGTCATCGCTGAGATAATCATTATCGATTATCGCGGCCCTGCTTCAGTGAGTGAGATTACATTTGTCGCGGGACTCTGACTTGGAACAGCTGTTAAAAGGACTTGCGACTACCACTTGATGCCTCGCTCTTCGGCCAGCAGTGAGGAGCTCTGCTGGTGAGGAGCAATGGCAAAAAAGCTGGCGTGAGGCGGCGCGACAGCGTGAAAGTTGTGTGAGAAAGGAGGTTTCGTCTATAGAAGCATCACTTTTGTGAGGAATTCAAAGAAGAATGATCCAACGATTTGCACGATTCCGCCAGTGTTGGACCGTCCGGGCGAAGCCATGTGCGTGAAACTCTATTAGCATTTAGAGGATCTGCAGCTCACAGTCTCAGACTTGTCCCTGATCTTCGCCTTGCCGTTCAAACCACAACACGTTTGGCCATTCACGAGTCGGCCTTTTTTTGCCGTCCGGTTCGATTTTATGACGTTTACGTGAAAGATTAAATGCCTGAATGACGATTGTACGTGAGGCATTTTATGCGTCTGCATTGCGTTTGCGCAAGGCTTGATCCCTGTTTCTGAGGCTCCTGTGGCTATCCTTCCGACTCATCCGTCTTGCACCAGGGCGAAAGGTACGAACTACTCAGATTATGTGGCTGAAGAGTGTGGAGAAGACGACTCATAACAACTGGCCTAGCGGCCATGGGAAAGGGGATGTAGATCCTCACCTGAGCCATTCGCCCAGGCCATTGACATCCCTGAAAATGCAGTTCGCCAACCATGTAAATTTGAGATGATAGCGTATCCTTGTCTACTGGTACGTTCAACAGCTTGGCAGAACTTTTTTATCCCTTAAGGCTAATTCAACGGGGTACGCTGGGAGGCCTAAGGAACGCCATTCCATCTGGCGAGTCCAAGATTACTCCTGATCCGTGACTGTTCAGTGGGCGCCATCGAGCATTTCGCTGTGTGACCTCCAGAACCCGCCCTAAAAGCAGCTGTTACTCCTTGCATCCTCGTCGCTGGAACGATTTGAATTCCCATACGGTCCGTTTGGTACCCTGAAGAAGAATTTGGGAAGAATTTCTCGATCTTATTATGTAATAATCAATGTGAAACACTCGATGCGTAGGGGTCATGCCAAGCGACAACTGTGGCAAGCGTGGACGCATGACTGCGCGCGAATCGCCGGCAGGAGCTGTAGAGTCGCCAAAGAGTTCTCAGCAGCCAGAGGCACGAGAACGATGAAGGATTGTAAGAACATGTGATTAATGATCTTATTGAGTGAATGATCGAACCAGAAATTCTAGTAAATCTGATTTCGGCTTGGTAAGGCATATGGCGGCCTTGGGCGCTCGCGCAATCAGATTGCATTCACAAGCTTCTGCTACGAGAATGGAATCTATGCTACGAAATCAACAAGAACAAAGCTCGCAAGCTAAAGACATGTGCATTAGGGCGACCATGGAGCTCTACTACGAACTCGCCCTGATCTGCATCCGTCATTGTGATCGACAGCAAGCCCATCACAAAACCTGACTCGTCAGATGGCAGCCGGGCTTCACCAGCCTGGGCATGGCCGATAGCCGTCAGTACCTTCGACTCGGATGCGAGGAGTCGGCTGAAGAAAAGATGTATGTGAAAGCATGCATCGGAGAAGAGAAGCTGAAGAAGTGGTTTTGCTGCCCAGGATCTCCTGCTTTCGCTTTTTCTCTTCGACACAGAATGAACATGCATCTCGACTATGCAAAAAAGAAAACAGCGTCATTTTCAAAGAATCGAGCATCCGCTCGTCGAGGTGGAGGGCTGAGTCGTGAAGCATGAGCAGACGATCGGGTTTACGTACCAAACCCCATCAACAGCGTGAGATCTCAGCGGCACAGATACTATGTTGTCTCAGTACTTTGTTGTCTCAGTAAACCAGCGTGCAAAATCAAAAGATTCATAGCTCTGCTTCGCAGCCACTCATTATTTCCTTCTCCATTCCATACGTGAGACTATTCTGCAGTCATTCGCTCTTTGGAAGCTGTTATCAAGATGCACTCAGCTCTCACCGCTCTCGCCCTCGCGATTGCGGCCGTGCCGGTCACGATATGATGAAGAGCACCAGTCAGAAGAAGAAGAAAGTGACATGATTGAGCAGGAGTATAATGTGACGGAGCAAATGAAGGTGCTGAACGACCAGTTCGACTGGTCAAGCCGGTTCAGGTCTCATTCAACTTGCGCAAAACGGAATGGACCGTACACGAAAGTTTGCCCAACGGAGACGATGTGCTCATGGGTGCCCACCTGAATGCAGACATCGCAAAGCTCTACCAGGGAAATGCCTCGGCGTTGAATCTATACTTTTTGACTCCATCGCCGCACCTCTCAGGGTTTGTTCCAGCGGTGGAAAAGAGAGCACACGGGGTATTTTTCAATATCAAAACGATCCCAGATAGCTCAAAGGACCGTTACTATGACGGAAATTCATGGGCGTGACTGCTGTCCACGAAGTCGGCCGTAAAGTTTGGTTTAGACGAGCACACGGCCATGTATCGGAGTGAAAGCGGCCAAGACCTTTCGAAATGCGATCGGTGGACGTAAGAAACCCTACCTCCTCCCATTATGTCATTTTCTTTTCTCTCCGCTCTCTCTCTCAATCTCCGGAGCTCGGCGAGGCTGATGCAAAGAGGCAGGAGAAACAAGTGCGACGCTCAACCAATGTGCAACAACTACGTGAGCTACAGCCGAGAGTGAGTTTTGCGTCCAAATTTGCAGTTACAAGGACCTTTTTCTGGCTCCGAGTTGCAGTGAATGCAGGTCCGAGTTCTCAAAAGAGCAAATTATATTCACGCGTTCCTACTTCAAGGCCGTGCAAGCTGGCGAAAAGCCATGGGACTGGACACACACCCAGTACTTGGACAATGCGAAAATCTACTGCGGTCCCTATTTCAAGGAGGTCGAGGACCCGATTGCCAAGGAAGCCAGCAAGAAATGCTGGAACGATGCCTTCGGTATGTGCTGGGGCCGTAATAGCCAAGATTACGATTGCACCATCAAGAGGCAGCACATTATGCTATTGAAGCGGAATCTTCTCACCTGCTTGCTGACCTAACTACTGCTGCTTTTATTGAGGTTGAGTGAGCTGGGGTTGAGGAGAACTTGGTGTTGGTGGCTTATTAGGGCATCCAGATACTATCGTTGGCCTGTCTACCGAAATCAGAACTTCGGCGACTGAGAACACATTCTCGTAATTAAGCGCCCAACCACTGGTGAAATTCGTCTTTTTTTCAAGTATTACTTTCCGTTCCATTTCCCCTCCCGTTCCCTCTTTCATTCTTCTCCATCTTTTTTTTTTCTTTTCGCCAAAAGTGCTGAATTCAATCAACGCTGGAACTTCAAATTCTAAAGTACCCCAAGTGTTCCCGATTTCCAATCATGCCTCTGCCAAAAGACTTGATTGCTATGGCGACAGCAACAGGCTACAAGCAAGGCGCCCACAAAGTACGCGACAGTCAGGCCAGCCTGGAGAAGTATGTGTCTAATACAATGGCTATGCATGCAAGCATACTCAATCGCTTCACAACGTATGCCTAAGCCTCAACCTGAACAAACTTGCACCCGCTGATCTTCTTGTGATTGCAATCGGCACAACGCCATTGAGGATGCAAAAAAAAATGAACACGACACCGCCTGATTTCGACACTACTCGATCTCATGTCTTGGGAGAGAACGCGCCCGCTCCGGGTTTGGCAGATATAAAAGATTTCTTCCGTATTTATCAGGAGTCTCCGCTATAACCGGGACCTTGGAGCTCATCACTTCGATGGCCAAGACTGTTGCAAGAAGGCTAATGTCCTACCTGGGCCAGTCTACAAAACCCAGTTCACTCCTCGCAGTGATATCCCTTGGCCCTCGACGCTTAATCCTCGTTCCGTCGATGATCAGACGAAAACCCCCTGGCTTGGATCTTACGACCCAAACGAGTCCGTCTATCATGATATTTGCCACATACGATCCCCCTGTCTCCGCAACGAACAGAGACTCATTGGCAATGAGGCGCAACTCAGCGAGATGAAGAGATTGCTTGTATGCCCTCCCACCCCCTCCAGAAGGCTTCATGGGCATCACTGATTAGACACAGCTAAAGCCAAGACTCGCTTGTTACCCTTTCAATCCGCCCACGCCTGCCCCGATGGAGTTGTGAACTTTCGCGACTGCTGTATGAGTCAATCTAGTAAGGATGAGTCTCTCAAGCATGAACATTTTCGGCTCGTTTGTTCTGCAGGCCCTGGCTCAACAAACCGCTCGCTACATATAAAGGACATAACCTCAACAGATGGCCACTGGGATGCCTTTTGTGACCAAACTAGACGTGTGGGTCCCACAGCCTCAAGCTCAAAGCTCAGTGAGTCAACATCCCTCCATGAGTACCATCGAAAGGCAGGCAACGTGCGAGCTGTGACTATATGCAGATAATGATTGGTGGTCTTTTGTTAAATGGACGCTGTACAATACAAGCCTGCATGCGATAGAACGCTCGGCAACGATCCAGCATGATACCTCACCGCCTACCGTAGTATATATGCGGGATTGTGACGTCATAGGACTTCTCCTCTTGCCCTCACCCGCTTTCAATACCAGTGAATCTCGATCTGGTTACCTTTGCTATCTGCCATTGACCCTGCACTGCTATGGTCCAAAGGTTTTTCGACTGTTCGGTGCCCACGTGCCGAAGACCAAGTGCCCGTTCGGTGGGGGCTGGTTGTGACATGTGCAGTCGTCACTTCTGCAGGCTACATCTTTCCCGAGACTTCCATCAATGCGACGCCACGGTGAGTCGCGCAGGTTGGAACTATGGCCGCATACCATGCTGATCATAGATGCGTTCCAAGTCCCTTGACGACCCAGCTTATCAGGCCCTCATGGCCGATGAGATAAACGATCTTCGTGCTCGAATCAACGGACCGGCAGTTTGCAAGCTTGCCTCCAGCCTAAACGCAGGGAAGCCTTGTGTACTAGATCATCCTTCAAAGGTTGTAGGATTAGAATCCCTCACGGGCTGTGCGAATGACCATGCTCGCGTCCGGTTTGAGGATGGATCGCCTGCGTGGCTTCTACGCGTGCCGCGAGTTACTGGCTTTGCTGTTGGCCTTCCTTCACCTCTTGCCGAATACCTGATCCAAAGCGAGTATGCAACCCTGAAATTCCTGGAGACCACCAAAGTGCCAGCGCCGCGGGCATTCTCATTTGGTATCCCCTCCCAGGGAACCGATTCTGGCGTCGGAGTCTGCTTTCTTCTGATGGAGGAGTTAGCCGGTAGACCGTGGGACGGCGAAGGAGACACCTCCAAGGTTTGGCAACGCCTTGGAGAGATCCTGGCGGAATTGGAAAAGCATCAGTTCCACCAAGCCGATTCTCTATGTGTCAAGTCCCCTCAAGATCAACCTTCGGTTTCTGCTGCAGCAAGCGACAGGTTCGTTTGCCTCGACCCTTGGGGCCCATTCGAAACGGCAACAGAGTACTATTCAGCCTGGGCTGAACAGCATCTCGCGCTGATTGTTGACGGTCAGCTGTACCCGCAATTCCCGGTTGAGGCCTTCTTGGTGTATCGATTCCTGAAGAAGAACGCGAGCACGTTGGCCGACGGCGACGATTCGTTTTTTCTCAGGCATGTTGACGACAAAGGTGATCACTTGCTGGTCGACGAGCAGACAAACATCGTTGGGATCGTTGACTGGCAAATGGCACGTGTCGTTCCGCGACGAGAGGCATTTGCGTTGTCCCTCATTTCCGCGGATATGGGAGCTCTGTGTGATGGTCAAGTGTCGCTTAGTGCGATGGACGTCGCACTTGCTAATGCTTTGCGTGAAAAGAACGCACAGTTGGCGGAATGCATGGGGGATGAGAAGATGAGACGGTTCTTTTGGGGATTGGGACTAGAGAACGATTGGACCTTGGCATTTCCGTTAGCGAAGGCCATACTTCAGGTCTTCGGAGTAGAAAAAGGTTGGGACGAATGGAGAGAGGAGCAGTTGAGGAATTGCGAAAGCGATGAACGTCTAACGGCGCTATTGGAAGTTTGTTGACCAGATGTGGTGTCGCTCACTTAGGATTGCCAAACCTACATGAGCTGACAGAATAAAGCGACTTGATGGAAAGGCGGTCCAGAGGAGCGGCAGAACACCTAGAAGTAAGGACAGGAGAACCAAGGCCTTGAACGTAAGCACTGTTATACATTCAGACGTCTCATACTCACGGTCAATCCAGCGTAAAGTATTTGCCGGTCGAAGGTCGTCGGCAACGGGTTTGGAAGAGTCGTGACGCTGCGTACGGCAACTCTTGCGTGCAATGCCGCTTGCACAACCTCGACGACGGTGGCGAGCACGCCGTGTGCTAGGTGATATGAGTGCGTCGACACGCCGCGGAGATTGCTGGTCCATGTACGCCGGCCAACAAATGCTGGAGCTAGGTTGATCGCGCCAAAATTCCTGCTCGGGTCTGGAGCTGGTGTAGCCCATAAAGCGGAAGGCCAGTAGCAAGACCGTTGCCGGCGATGAATATGAGGACAAATAAGACGTGGAGGATATTCACCCCTCAGACAATTAGACGGGGTAGTGCTGTCGTCAGGGAGAAAGATCGAATTCGGCTCGACAAATAATGTCTGTCGTGGTACGAAAAGCGAAATGTCGTCGATCGCGAGAGCCGCCATGAGGCTACAATGCTATATGATGCGGCAAGAGCCACAGAATACCAAGTGCTGATGTTCACTCTTAGTGCTTGATGGTCAGAGAGTCAGTCAATTTCCAGGGGCACATCGGCGCTTAAATGAGCAGGTCTTGTGCTGAGGGGTTGGCGTCTGGCACGACGGAAGGGATTCAGCCCCTGGCATTGCGTAACCCTGTACCTGCACTCAGACTACTGGATTCGATGATCTTGGTATCGTAAATGGTTAACAGAAAACCCTTAGCAGAAACACATAAACTCCATGACCAAATTCTCTTTTCTGTTTTCCTTGAATGCTACTTAGCCTGCCGCTACTTCACGGTGTTCCTCTTTAGGAAATAAAAGCTACATTCTCTGCTGCTATGCCCGGGAGAGTTCTGGAATATCACAGCCTCCAACTTCAAATTTATTAGAAAGTGTCCCAATCTTTAGCAGACACCCAACGTGCCTAGAAAAAGAAGCGCCGATGCATTGGCAGCACAATACACTGTCCAAGTGCATCTGCCTCACTCTGGTGCTCACCCAGAAGTGGCCGCTTTTGGCGTCGCTGAGCGACGCCTGAGATGAGCAGGGTGAGCAGGGTGAGCAGAGAGACAGGGGTGGTTGGCGATGTTAGTGCTTTCAGGTATCCGATAACTCAGAACCAACTCCTCAGAGCTGTAAACAGTTCTTAGACTGTGGAAACCACACTTCTGCACCAACAGGGTTCAGAGTGAAGAAAACTATTTATTCAGGAAAAATTTCTATTCTCCTTCCTCCTTTTCAAGGACAGAAAAATTTTATCCAACCAACGCATCTTGAGATCTTTTTGAGGACGCTAGCATAATGGCCCCTTCGCCAGAATCCGTCATCGCTCTGGCGAAAGCCAAAGGATACAAAAGAGACGCTCATAAAGATCAAGATAGCCAGACAAACCTCGAGAGGTATCGATCAAACACGACGGCAGTGCATCCGACGGTACTTCAACGGTTCGCGATGTGAGAAGTCGCTTTGGGAACATTTCGTGCCCTCCGCCAACCTCGTCAGCTGGCATTGGGGCCGGCTTCGTGATGAAGCAGATGCTTCTGGAGCAATGCCACCCGATTTCGAAAGCACTCGAAAATTCATACTACAGAAGAATGCGCCGGCTCCAAGTTTGACCGAAGTGAAAGATTTCTTTCGTTTCTACATAGAAACCAGCAGAGGCCGAATCGCAAAGAACGGGAAGCCTACAGTGGAATCTATGATTGGTATTGCAGAGGCCCTCTATCGAGCTTTCACCTTCGAGACCAAGACGGAGACTAGCCAGGAACAACGCAGTGAGGTCTATCACGTAAGCTCTACACTAAGGTCTGACAAGAAAAAACAATATCACCGTGCTGATACGAAGTAGTGGCTTCGCTATGTTTTGCCTGCGCAGAGCATTCTTGAGGATGCTAAGAGGCCCAAACATAATCTTGATGTCATAGCCCTCGACCGCATTCTCCACGTCATCTGGAGCGAACTTGAGGTCAATCACGACAGAATGAGGATCCAGTTGCACTTTATTCTCATGGTCTATGCAACTACAGGGGCACGAGTCGGTGCTCTCTTCGCGGGAAACGTCACATACAGGGTAAGAGTCCCTGGATTCACATACACGACACAGAAACTTATTTGAGAAGGACATCGAACTTGTTCAGAAACGTAGATCTGAGGGCAACGGTTACTTTTTTTATTTTCAGATTTGATCAAAGATTTGTGAAGAATAACCGTAATGTCGAAAACCAGACGTGCGTGAGAGCAGTCCCTTCATATGTTAGATCTTTACTGACCCCTTGCTTAGATTCGGCACCGCCATGCAGGAACACCCTGTCCTTCTTCACAACGTCGAGGCTTTACTTGAGGCTCTGATCTTCGCAGATCAAGCTCTGTTCGGCTTAGACACCTTGGAAGACCTTTGGGACTTGGAGATTTTACCTGGCGATAGCGAGAATATCCTCCGCTGGAATGAAAAGGTGCTCGATCTCCCAATTCTGCGCAAAATCGAACGGGACGGTACTGTATCGAGGGAGCAAATGAGCGTTGGGGTGTTTCAACGAGCGTTCCGTAGGATATTGGACTTGGCCGGCTACGTTGATGTCGGAGCATCTGTACATCAGATCAGGCGCTACCTTGGGAATAAAATTGACGGTATGAGATACTCAGAGTAAATCGCCTCAGCCTGCTGACCTGATATGATACAGAGCGGTACACTGAAGTCCAGCGGTCGCAGCATATTACACAGTCAGATACGAGAATCTTCGGTGCCAGCTACGTGGCCAACTGCTCGTCTGTGGACGGGCTCAGCGCTTTCTTCAGTGAGAACCCAGATCATACTGCTGTGGAATTCTTCCAAGGAGTGGAGAAGTTCCGCGAGCAAGGAGCTCCGACAACTTTGCCTGCTGTCCGTGAGAGAGACCTGTGGCAGAATGAGGAGGTAGTCGCCCTTGAAAAAGAGCTCGTGTTGGTCAAAGGTTCAAGTAAAGAGCCCCAAGTCAGCAGGGCGCTTCGCGGCCTGCGCCGCCGATTGAAAGCAAATGCTCTCACAAAGTATCGTCGAGAATGGGTGCGAGAGCGGCGAGATTGGAAGGTCCTCACGAGAGGCAAAGTTCAACCAGCTTCGGGACCCGTCCGGGCTAATCAACTTACGTCCTTCATCCCTGAATTAGAACGCGTCGAAAGGTTGATGGTCTCAATAAGCAAGCTCAGCAAACCATCCATGCGCCAAGCTATCCAAGATCTCTATAAATTGGCTTTCAAGGACTGCATGGTCTTGTATTATCCTGGAGAGGAGCCTGATGGTGGCGATTGTCGTTTCTGCGGCACGAATTTGTCCACGATGTAAGCTTTATCGCTATCTGCAACCGTACGAAGCTAACTTATCAAGTCAAATGAGAGCTCGAAGCTCTCACGCGCACACATGCAGCAGGCACCACGCTGCTGCGGAGCGACAGGTCCTACCCAGGGATATGCGATTCTGTCACATGTGCGCTGAATGGTTCATTAAAGGGGAATCTTGGAACGAGCACTGTCGTTCCCATCCACAGCCACCTTCCAGGACCTGCGGCTCAATGGAGTCGCGACGCACAGTTATTCGTCCAGCTTACTGTCCTTGGTGCCTTGCTGCGGAAGGCAAAAGTCCAGCTGAACGATTACACCCTTGGAAGCGACATGTAGAGGTCGTGCGACACATTAAAGAAGAGGAAGTGCGCAACATCTACCCAGCTTTCTGTCCACTTTGCTCGGAAACCCTCGAGAATGAGGAGGCTCTAGAGTGTCATTTGATAGACTCTCATCTTCTCAAGATTGCGGTACGGCTTGGTCGAGTTGGAAGGACGAACATTACACCAGAAGAATCTTCGCTGGCGTGCAAGACGCCTTTTGATGGTCACCTGGATTACGGACTCGAGGCGGCTCACAATGAGTCAGCGAAAGTAGACACAAATTGCACTGGAGATGACATTTCATGGTGCACCTCGAAGACGCCCATGCATGATGAGCTCTTCTTCGGGACAGAGAACACAGTCGAGGGGGATGAATTCATGGAATCTTACCTTCAATTTCCACCTTCACCGGAGTCTCTGGATGGGGAATTATGCACCTCTGATCTCGAAAATACGACGTCTTCAGATGAAATCTTGGGCCTCTGGGATAGTACATCAAGGGATAGCCCAAGAGACTCAATTTCATGCCAGCCGGAGGCAGACTGTTCACGACCCAAAAAGGTTCGAATTATCTTACGTTCGGGCGCTGAAGGCGGAGCATCTCAGAGATCAACTCTGACTGACTGCGAGAGTACATACACATATGAAAGGTCAGCACATGCCGGTACCTTCCAATTCATGCCTGTCGGTCCTTCTCTCCTCGCTGAGAAAGGATACAATGATGTTCCACCGCGGTCAGCTGGCTCTTTGTCTCAACCAGCCGTTTCCGAACAGCTGCCAATAAAGGGGGATATCAATGAAACCTTCACGGTGGATCAAATTCTAGGAAGATGGGGTAGAAACTTATTCTTTCTATGCTGGATGGATGGCACCTGCAGCTGGGAACCTCGGGAAAACCTTCTTGATGACAACTTGATTGAAACATTTGAGGAAGAGTATGAGGGCTTTGAAAAGGGAGTTCAGGTGTTGAACACCAGATTTCGTAAGGGAAAGACAGAATATCAGATTCACTGGGATGGTAGGCCCCACGAAGAGGATACTTGGGTGGCTGAGAAACACCTGAGCTTGAAGCTGGTTCACAAACACAAACCACCGGCAAAGACGCAGAAAAGAAAGAGGAAGAGGGCATAAACGTAGACGGTTAAATATGGATATGATTCGCGTTGTAGCATGCAGTATATGTCTGTTCGAGGCCATGCCAAACATCTCGCAATATTCTATGAGACAATTGTTTTTTTAATGTCGACAGTGAAGTACTGGAAACATGAGGTTCAGTACGCATCGTCATATCCACAGTCGAATGTTCTACAGATCAATACACCTCAAGCAGCTAGCTGGTTGTTACAGTCAGCGACACGACAGTGGGACTTTTGGTATTGAACATTCTGATAATACTCGATAGATATGACAGGTCGCTCAAAGCTTACACACCACATGAATTGCCCAAACTCGATGCGGTTGCCAAAAGAAATCACACGGTCTTGGGGAGGTCGTCACTTGGGCCGTGCTTGAAAGAACATATGTCGCATACATCACTAGATGCGACAATGGGACGCAGTTCACAAACTATTACAACGCCTTTTCGAGAAACAGGACGAACGACGGCCTCCCTTACACAAGATTCTGGTTCATCTGCGGCAATCATTGCCTTCCCAGGCAACTCGTCGGCAGCATTCGCATTTCCAATCCGAAACCTAGGGTGGAATCTACAAGTACCGAGGACTGGGTGCTCCGTACAGTAGGAAAGTGGAAAAGGATTCGGGCAAGACAGGCCAACATTATTAGGACTGGATTTGGAAAATCACTGCTGAAGGGTATTGGTCGATAGTGCGACACAAATTTGAAAAATGTAGCTGAGTCTACCGAGAAAATATCAAGCGTTCATTGCCGCCCAGCAGCCAGAAAAGTCCAATAAGGAGTCATTTAGCAAAGACAAGCAAGCAAAGAAATAAGCTAGGTTCGTCCCTGATCTGAGGATTCGCTCTATGATCCAATGATTGTGTAGTTGACTACTCGATAAATAGATATGGCGAAAGTGCGGGCATGGTATGTCCACGATAGTTGTGATTCAGGACGTCTACGCTTGTAAGCTTGACGGTCTTCACGATGTCAACTTGCTTAATTACAAGTATGAGAGAGGATGAAGAAAAGTTGGCTGGTAGAATTTCCACATAGTCGACAAGCTGCAGGGCTTTCATCGACAATCAAACTGCAACGGTGGTGCCAGAGAGACTATGAATGCTTTATTGGAAGAAACCGGGTAAGGGTAGTAGGGAGATTATCGGCGGTGGGTTGTGTAGAGCAAGTAGGTGGGAGGGTAGGTGTCGGAGGCGTTAAAGTGATAATTGGTAAGTCCATGATAGCTTGTTGAAAATATTTTCGGTTGATGAAATGTTCTCGAACCTAGAGATGACTCAGATGTCAGAACTATTTGAGCTGTTTCCAGGAACCTAATCACCCAGTCCTCCAATCTAGTATCACAAAGTCGGTACAACTTTGGTGCCTGTACTCAAACCCAAAAGGGGATGAGAGAGTCACCGTACTCAGTATGATCGCTTCTCACAAGTAGTGATAGATGGTACATCCTGTTCACCGCAGAGCTGCACGCTCGCGGTCTTCGTACACATCGAAATATGATAAAGACGTAGATGCTGTCCTAACGATCGGGTTTTAGAGACAGCAACAACAACAACAACAACAACAACAACAACAACAACAACAACAACAACAACAACACAAGGCAGCATAGGCCCGCAAGTTTGTACACTTAGCGGACGTGGATACGAGAACAAGGACATTGGTGTCGCTCGAATTCAGAATCGAGTTGATATACCAGCCCTTGTTCCCTGAACAGGTTAAATAGCGAGTAATGCCGCCGCGGCACGACAGAAGCATTGTCGATAGGAATCTCAGGCTGAACGACTCAGCAGTGTGCTGTTCGGAAATCAAGGACACCCACGAGATCACCTTTCCCGTCCCAGTCCATGATCGTTGCCTCTTCGTCAAGATCTCAAGCTCAAGCATGTTTCTGTTGACAGCGTCGACAGGCATGACGCGCAGCCAGAGGTTCAAAGGCAGCTCTGCCTATCTTTTATATCCGCATGGGCTTGAACTTCTTCTTATCCATCGGCGGAGGTCATCGCCAGTCGAGACCATAGTCTGGACCCCGTCAAGATGCTCGGAAGCCTTTATAAGAACGTGGGGGTATTGCGCTTTTGCCGCAAGTGGGATTTCGAGGAGCAGTCGGGAAGCTTACAGGAAGGAGGCCGCGTCGGATGGAGATAGTTGGGCGAGAATCGTTAGGAGAATGGGGCAATAAAACTCGCATGTCACAGGCAAATCCATAATAGTGAACGTGGTTTGCAATACACAAGAAGTTCGATGTAAGGAAAATAGCGAGGTAGATACAGCGCTCCGTAAGAGAGTTAAGACAGTGGTAAGGAAAGAGGTGAAAGAGAGAGGGGAAAGGGACGGAGAACAATCGACCTAGGAAAGCTAAGAATACTAAAAACTCAACGGGAGATTAACTACTACTCGTTTCACAGAAATCCTCGGACGGCGGACTATACACGGGAATCAAGTGATTAGAAACGCAGTTCGGGCAACTGTTAGAAATTGGAAAGTAAGCTAACATTATGTCGATTAAGTCACTTATCACTAGCAAAAATCCTTCAGTAAGGGCGAACCAATCTATCGGGTCGATCTAGCTAATAGGAACACTCGGCCAGCAACGGCTCGACTGACAATTGACGAATAGTACGGAAGCCCACCTACAAATTAACTCGAGAGTTACGCGCTTATTAAGTCAGGGCCGTCCAGTCGCAGTGCATAGGAGTCACAGGGTCGGGTACGGCAAGACATGATTAGGTGGAGCTTAACTGCCTTTAGCAAAGACCTCAGCTTCCAGGCTCCCTGGCAGGGGAACGGACCTTTCCCTACAACGGACAAATTCTTCATGGATGGTGGGAAGGATCCACCGAGCTAATGCAACATCAATGAACAGAACCAACAGCCCTATTAAATGGCAAGGAGATAGGTTCCTATACTCGTTGATTGTGTTCGTCGTTACTAGACTTAGTTTCATAAGGCACAAAGCCCTGTTATCTGCATAGACAATGTGGTTTAATAGGACGTACTTAAGCCACCTTGTGCAACAGCAGCACGACAACCGGTTCGGGCACGCTTTGTCCCACCATTCTATCAGAATCAACTACTGAACACAATACGACTATTGAGCACAATGTTGAAGAAGCTCACTCTTCTAATTCTTATGGGCCTGGTCCATCTCGGACTGGATGGCTTTCTGTTATCTTCTCATTTCGAGAACGAAAGCATCGTCATAATCAAGGTACGAGATCCGACGGGACTTTGAACCTACTTTGGTTGACCATCAGAAAGTTCAATGGGACCGAACTCGCAGAGACAATCCAACGCCATTCCCCGCGGCAATTTTATCTCGACGATAATCTTACAACAGGCTTGCCCTCCAATCTCACACTAGGTATTTAGAATGCTTGTCTTGGATACTATAATAATATCCAGTGCTAGGCATTTCACGACTTTGGGTCCGAGCTTAAGGGATCTCTAACGGATGGCTTTTAGAGTCTCACTGTCAAAGTCTCAAATTTAATAGCACCTGAATATTTTGTGCTAGCTAACGCTGCGTCAATGACTCTGCTTTTCATGTGTTACTTCATCATTATATAGCTCAGTCTCCAGAAAATTTTCAGGTGGTTTCTGTTCATCTTCATGTTTATCTTCCTTATACCTAGTACTATTATTATTATCATTATATACTCGCTACATTTAACCTTTTAGAACATAGGCTTCGATGTAGAGGTCAGAATGGCAGGCGCTCTTAGTCTCGTTGCGTTAGCTTGCTCTGTTCTTAGCCTTCTAATTAGCTTCCTGGAGTTAGTCATCTAATTACTGATCCGGACTGGTTACCTGGTGACTAATTCAATTCGAAGGCATCGACGTCTATTTCATTCATAGATCTACTACCTGTGCTAAAAGGAAGGACACAGCAGCAAGACGTGACGTGCCCAAAAGATACGAGTTGAATAGCTCGCCATAGTTCGCGGTGTTCAGGTTGAATAGTTTGTCCAGAATTTTGGTCAAAAGCTGAAGACACCGACTGCGTTCGGGCTAAAAGCGCCATTAACGTGGTACGGATCATACATTTACAGTCACACAGTGGCGGAGGTCGACATAAAGCTTAGTAATACATTGTGGTAGAATGTTCAATTGACTTATGCAAGTACAATAATAACAGTATTTCTAATCAGAATGCAAGCATGACAATGTATGAGATAAGGGCCCAGCCCTTCCTCCTTACAACCTCAAGACGTGCTCTTAGTGTACAATGAACTATACCGACGGGTTTGGTGGCGAGTCTTGGGTCGATGGCCGTCCGGATCCCTCGAAGTGGCCCTCTCTGGCTTATGTCGGGGTTGTCCCTCAGTTTCAGGGGCGTTAAGGCTACCGCGACATGAGAAGCTATTACTGCTACTAAGGACTATCACTCATATCTTCTTCACCAGGATATACGCTCTAGCAACCACTACCGTGAATGTGTCCTTAATGGAACCCATAGTGTTGTTAACACTCTATGGCAGTTGTCGATTAATTATAGTGTTGTTATCTGAGTATCGCTTACTAACGATTGCTCAGAAGGGTTGTTTGCTTTCTTGTGTTGTGTTGTTGTGTTATTTGATGGAGCCTTTCAACCATGGACGGAGAAGTTTTTCGGTTTTATACTGATTAAAAGTGCTGAAAGGAACGCTTCAAGAAACAGGAAAAAGAGATTGGAAAGCGGATCCCGGTATTAAAAACTGTTTCCCGACATGGACAAGTTTCCAGAATCGCGATAAATCCGAATTTCCTCGACCGACTCATCGCTGCCCCGACGAGAGTTCTGAAATGCAATCTAGTATGCTTTAAAAGCAGAGTTAATGGCCCTCATTATCTCTATTAAGGCGCTGTCTTAAGCTATAATCTGGTTATTAATGCTCTAGCTATAACGCAGGATAGCTTATTATAGGTCTTTCTCCTAGTTATCTTAAAGCTAGTTCACTTGCATTTGCAGCTCCTAAACTAAGCATTGAAGATCAGAAATGATAATGCGCTATTCCGCGTTCTGTCTCTCAAGCCGTCTTGCTTTAGCCTCGGGAGTTTCGTAGCTCTATCAGCGCACATGTTAAGGCTCACGAGCTTTTCTTAAAGCCTTTCCCGCGAGTGTCTTCACTATGGCACTTGGATCTTAATCATCATCAAAGTCAAATCGATGAGGTCTTCGTGGTAGGGGCTTTTCGGCTGGTGTAGACATGCTTGTTTCTGCTTGTTTCTGTAAGTGGTGATGGGATTTGAAGAGGAATGAGAGAGTAGACACAGACTGGGCGCTAAATAGCTGATGCATGGGTCTATTTTTGTCCCCCTGAACAGAGAAAAAAATCTACTTCTGTCTCTAAGAACCGGAAGACTGATCCAGGAACCGAAGGTGGATTGCAAGCTACAGGAAAAGAGAATCTCAAAACGGGGGGCTGCTTTGTGTTCACAGGAAACCAAATCCACGGTATTTTGGGCGCTTAAAGGCACCTGTTTCATGCCAACGCAGTCGGTGCTCTCGATAGGTCCGAGAGCTTCGGTACCAGGTGTCAGTAGCATCACTTACGCGCCTTGTGAAATCTTGCGAGGCACTTGGAGCTGCAATTAATGCTTCTTTAAGTCAAATGAGTATATTCTACTAACGAAGTCCCGCAATCCCTATTAATAACGTACAAGTACATACTATTCGGCCTTACCCCGGTTATCTATTAACCGGGGGTGGCACCCCATTAGATTAATTCACCAGGCCAAGTCTCGCTACTTCTATCGGAGCCACGGTTATGGGTGACTCTACTCATGCTACTATACCCTTCACTAGAATATACATTATCCCTACTGCTCTTATAGGCATTCGCTCGCGTCTATCTCCACATATCCACCAAGAAGCTATCTAGGCCCGCCCTAATATTATCTAGCTTATTACTAGGAGCACGTAACTAGGCTGTCGCCCGGCTGTCCGTACTTGGGCCGCAACGACAAGGGAACCATGGGCTTTTGAAACACCGTCCACTTGCTCTCAAGGCGTTGCCAACTGAGTCCTTCGTATGCAAGAGCGTGAGGGGACTGACATCGCGCATGTTGGCGTACTTCGAGGTTAGTATCCCCGATTGCGGTGAGGCCAAAAGGGGCGAAGGGGAAAAGAGGCGCAACATCGTAGGATTGGTCATGGGAGAGGTATAGAAGCCGACACTCATCAGCGCGAGAAATCTCTTCCACGTCGGTTGGCAGAATCGGAACTGGTTCTTGAATGAATGACAAAAGAGTTCCTGTCCATGCTGCTACGTGCAGATCGACTTTCCACCAGCCCTGGCGGGCCTCTTGTAAAGTCCGACTTTGTCCTCCGGTAAGGAAAGCGCCTAACCAGAGAAATCCGAGGTCGGGATCCCGTTTCATCAAGACGCAGACAAGAGTTCGCGGTTCTCGCACAGCTTCCGAGTCCAAATATGCGAACGTGCCCTGAAGCCACGCACCGGATATATTGCATAGCACGCCAGGCTCGAAAGATACGCTACTGAGGAGTGCCTTGATACCGATGACATTGCAGCTCAAAATGAGAAGTTTGTCGAGTTGAGGAAGATTCTCACTAAACAAGGGAGGCGAAACGGCAAGCTTCTCCATAGATTCTCGTTGATGGCAAACTCGGGGAAGAGGTAATTGAACTCGTCTGTTGTCAAACTTTGCCATAGAAAGGAATAAAGCTGCAGCCAAAGCTTCATAACTCTGATGCGCAACCCCGTGATGATCGCAGTAATCGCGCAGATAGCGTAGGGCGGCCATATATGACGCCGCGTCGCTCTGGGTCTGATGTTGTCACACACGAGGCCTCGTGCCACGTTGCAAATTGACACGGCGGGACGTCGATAATTTCGTGGACCATGGTGAGAAAAGTATCTGGCCTTTCGTATTCCGAATCCAAGCGCTCCAGCCACCGCTCGGGGCGAGGACCGCTGCCCACCAGTGGGCAGCATCGTCATCAACGTCGCCAACATCTACCATCGCCAGAGGCAGTAATGTGTCATTCGAACATGGAAGATAATTGTCAGTCCAGGCCATCGTACAGCTGTGGTACACAGGACCAGACGCTCCAGGAATGATCTCGGCCCAACGCGCGGAGAGAATGTAGGCCCAGGCGAGTATGAGCACAGTAATATGAGTGCCCTCTTCGCCATACCACTGCTCAAAGATGGGTAGTGGGTGGGAATCGGATATTTCAACGACCGTAGGGCGATCTGACGCGACTTGAAAGAGAACTTCGTCGTGGAAATTTGGTGTATCACAGGACCCAGAAGTGGTTTTCCATACGGCTCTTCCTCTGACAGTAGCTGTATTTGAGAAAAAGCCATCAAATTCGATGTCTTCGGGAAAATGCGGATGGGCTGGGAATGCCGTCTCTAGTTGCTCGAGACAGTTTCGGGGCAGATTGGAATCCGTGATCGCTAGATCGTGTATATTGGACCAAGTACGGTATGCTTTCTCGTAGGTGGTCTTGAAAACCTCCTTTTCTGGTCGAACTGCGTCCTCCATGACATCAAGAGTGATTGTTTCGTTCGAGTCGGACTGGTGAATGGACGCGACCGAGAGGAATTAAAAATTAGAGACGAAAGCCTGGGCGTTGCAGGAAGCGCGACTCTGTATCGCGTCAGCTGGTCTTAATGATTACTCAGCACCATGCAGAGTAATCCGGATTGGAGCAGCTTTCGCGCCAAGACGCGTTGCTCGATTGCAGCTTTGGGAAACCCAAGACGCCAGTCCACTTTTATTTCCGCAAGCATGGCCGCAAGGCCACACCACGCCATCTTCAAGGGAGCCTCTCTTCTTTGCGAATGTACAGAGGCGACCGATTTCTTCACTGAAATATGCCCAACTCATTAAACAGGAACATCAGGCGAAGACGGTAGCCTGTAAAATAGCTCAAATTAGCATAGACCATGTCGGCTCTGCCTGGCACGTCCCTCTCTACTACGGACGTTGAATACATCATCATCATTGTCAACTTTAGCGCAGCTGTAAATCCAAGCGGCTGGGGGCACGCCTCCCGGTCCTCTATGATTGGTCATGGATATCTGTTGGTCCATACTCCGACCTACCAGAGATTGATCTCGATCGCCCGTTCTTCAATGGCATTGGGTTCCGCTCGTATTCCCGAATCATATCGAACATGGCGATTGGTAGACAGGAGTGGAGTGCATCAAGCTCCAGCGTCTAAAGCGAAAGCCAGATGATTGACTGGCAGACGTCAGGCTCACGTAACTCGCTTTCACTGGCCTCACGACAGCGGCTCGGCTGCCGTCCTCAGCGTCGCAAACTCACCTCACGTCAGCTTGCTCGGACTCGAAGGCATACATCAGGCTGGGGATTCGACGTTCACACAATTTCACGAAAGATGCATCGGTCGGTCGCTCGGCCTGGCAAGGACGAATTGCGGCACACGAGGGTATTGATCCAACAGAGCAGGACACCTGTTCGTCTTCTTAAGAGTATTGTTGGTTAGGTGAGGGATATTTCTTAGTCGCAACATAACACGAAGTGGGCCCCCGAGTTGTTTGCAGTCGGGACAACCATGCTTTGCCAGGCTTCAAAGCACACGATCACGGTGGTATAAAGACCGCGCGGGCGCTCGACTTGGCTGACAGACGGGCGAAAAACAAATTCTTGAAAATAGAGACATTAGCATGTTTCCGAACTATCAATCTCATCCGATGTCGATGCCAAACCATACAGTGCCCGGACCGGATCCCTTCACTCGCGGTCCGCTGGATCGCAGTGATCCCAGAGCTATCTGTCCGAACGCCCCTGTTTGACCAACCCGACCTGGGCCACAAGTATGTCTGCTTTCCCGTTTGGCTCCGCATTGCTGACCGCTATAGCAACCTATAGCACGCTAGGGCTGCTCTTGATGCAGACCTCGGGCAACGCTGACTGCAGCAATTGGAGCAATGCAAGCGGGAATGACTTGGGGCCGTTCTTATGCCTGGTCGCTGTAGCACGCCACCGGTCTCAGCAGGCACCTGAAGATGTCAAGTTTATCTACATCACAAACGGACACCCACTTAACCCCAAGCCTTGAGAGACACGCTTATCGTAGCCCCGTCCCTGCTTGTCTAAATGTCGGTGGAGAGGAAGAGGGGAGAAATGAGGAGAGCGGGAAATTTCCGCTGTGGCTAAAAGCGACGTCTGCCATAAGTTGAGATCATAACAACCGCCGCCCACCTTCTAGCCTTTCAACTCGTGATAAGCTTTTGTACGGAAGCGATTACATACATCCTATCTCCCACCTGACACGCTTCATGTATGTGCTACTGCAGTCACGGAGCCGTTAATCAGACGCAATTCATACGAAGGTTCGTACCTCCGTAAATGGGGCGATCATCTTGGAGATTACCTGGCGGCCTGGCCTGGTTTTTCCCTCAATTTGTGACACTGTCCGAGCTTACAGCTTTTCAGGTGATATCCAGGAGTTTACAAGAAAGTCTCGGCTGCTTTTCAATCATGTCAGACTTACTTGATCAGGCAGGTCCTGGTTGCAAATGCGATTGTGGCGATAGTCCTCTTCTCATGGCCGTTAATATTACTGGAATTCTTACCTTCGCTGCCGCGTTGAGGGAGAAAAGTTGAAACAGTAGCTCGGGTGGCAGGCGAACATAAGGCGAGGAGAGATCGGGTAGCGCAACTTATGTAGGTCAACTTTTCTTAGCTTCTTGTTGTCGCATGCTGTTGTGCGTCTTGAAACAAAGCGCAGGGGCTGTGGTGTCAGCCCCCCCGCTCCAGCGGGTATGCACTAGCACGCATGTGCTAGTGCATTTAAACCGGCGCCATCATGCCTGGGCGTCCTAACTACAGCACGGATGCGGTGGCCCATGGGACGCCCTGGTGCATACAGTACAGCCCACGACCTTCGAGGATACCTGAGGCAACATTCGGAGATTTCCACTGGACCTGCAACGTTTTTCATTTGTCTCGTCCTGCACCAGCCCTTCCTTTTCACCCCGACCACACAAACAGACAGACCAAGTCAGGGGCGTTGATACAGAAGAGTGGGATCAAGCCTCAACGCAATGGCATTAGTAGCATGTATCCTTGAAGAAACCAGGACAAGTTCATTACACCAGGGCTAAGACGGAAGAGAAAACAAAGACGTGCGGTAGAGACAAGCAGCCAGGGCTTAGCGTGGAAAAGCAGAAAGAAAAAGAGGGGCAAAGGGTCCTACTATGACATGAAATATCATTAATGGACAGGCTCCCCGCAAATTGATTGGGCCATGTGAGTTAAACAAGGTAAAGTCTAGGACCGGAACGCTGAAGCGAGGTTGGCCTTTTCGGTGAGATGCCAAATATGATGCCTAAGGCAAAAAGAAAACGTGGTTCCCGTCCCAGTCAAAGTCTCACTTATTCTGCCGCCAGACACCGCTTCAGGCAATAGCTAGACTGGCGCGTTGCTGCTAGAGTATCGCGGCTATTCATCGAACTTTTTTAGACGTCGAAATTTGGTCTCAAAGCGAGCTCGCGATGGAGAAAATATGCCCTCATCTGTTCGATTCTACGACTTATACAAAGCAAAACATCTGCGACAACACGTTAGACGATGCGCAGCTGGTGACACGGTGTCCGCTTGACAGAGGGCGATTCACCGACGCGTCCAACCCCCCGCGTTATTCCGCCGGCCAACTCGACCAGCTTCCAACAGAACTTCTCGTCCAAGTCCTGCTGTCTATTGACCTTCCGTCACTAACTCGTTTCCGCCGCGTTAACCGCCGCGCAATGGAACTCATTGATTCAATCCCCCAGTATAACGCCATTATCAAGCATTGCCCTAATATCATCCGCGCTATTCTCAGCATCCAGGCAGACGCATTTAACTGCAATATACTATATAAAACTCTCAGCACAACCCGATGCTCCACATGCGAGCGCTTTGGTGACTATCTCTACCTCATTACCTGCCGTAGAGTATGCTACTTCTGCTTCACCCAGCGGCTAGAATACTTTCCCCTCACTATCGGCCGCGCATCGAGTTTCTTCACTCCCAACAGGACCCAGCAGCGCAGTGCCATCACCAGCCGCCAACGCTTACGTGCGGCAAATCCACCAAGCATCCTGAGCCTATCCGGGCGGTACTGTACCTCCTGGACCAGTGAAGGGGGCAATTTGGTGCGAAAGCGGCTTCAACTCTTCGACCGGCAGGCAGTGATTCAGGACCTAACAGGTTCTGGTCTTCCAAAGCTAGACAAGACCACTAGGGAACCTCAGCGGTTCATGGCCATCATCACCGCACCGTATCTGTTTGCTTCTGGCCGGCAGGCCGACTGGGGATACTTCTGCCTTGGCTGTAAGGAGGAGAAGGAGGAGAAAACGAAGCATTTCAGGATTAAATATACAAGAGAAGAGGTGTCGGAGCACATTGCGAGGTATGGACCGGTGAGGGAGACGCCAAGAATACCCGGTAGGTTCATGCATGTCACTCAAGTCTGACAGGGAGATCAATATCATCTTCAACCCGTGGGCGGGATTTATCTCATTAGAATTCTGCACTTAGCCTCCAAGAAAAGCGCCTTTGATGTTGTCCCTTACAGTCTAGATACACTCGCCGGCGCTCGCCCAACTCGCAGCCAGACCGTCACTAACGTGTCGCCATCACATTTTCTCAGCGGTGCATCTCGTCTGTTCTCTCCTTCACCATGTGCTTGCTACACATATGCACAGATTCAGACAGGTCCTCCTTTGTCACCGGACTACATTTGACGTTTGTGCCCAGACGCCGCGCACACTGCTTGAACTCCTCCGGCTTCTTGCACCCGCAGGTATACTTGCGGTAAGTCTGGACGCACATAGTGTCTAGAGTGCTGTGTCGCGTGACGTTGTAACTCTGCAGCGTAAGGCTTGGGTGCGTCGCGCGAATTGGTTCTGAGTCAAGACGCCAAGGTTAGTATCTACATCCCGAGATTATAAGGGTCCGAAGCTGTTTAGCAATGAGGAACTTCAAACGTACTTGTGTATTCGGAGACACTGGCACACAGTTTGGGGGTAGTAGGGGAGGTATATGGGGGACATCGACTGGGTACTCGCTTTTCAAGGTCGCCGTCGCTCAGTGGTATGATGCTCCTGCCTGGGAGCGTCTCTATCTCTCTGCTGCTTATATATTTCATTTCCTGCATATAGATGTCTTTTTCTGAGCAGTTTCCTGCTCAGATAGCGCGCGGCAATAATGTCATGCGGTGGCGCTTGATTTCTTGCATCTTCTCCACATATACCGGTCCTGGTGTGGAAGATTAAGTCCCTTAGTGGACAACATGCAGCTGCTCCCTGGTAGTAGCAATTCCCAGCCAGATGTGCCGGGCTATGCAAGGCGTACTAGGGCGCGAAGATTACCCAGCGCGGTAAGATTACTCGATGCAATTCCATTGGCTAGCAGATCTTTGGCCCTTCTGCTGGCTCTGGGTCCTTGGGAAGGGAGACCTGCATAGTGCTAACAGCGGCCCATGCACGCGCCTCACCTTGGGCGGCACGTAGGGTAAGTTGATTGGCTACAACGCCTGGGAGATGCAAGCCCCGCCATTAGAAACCAACTTCCACAGCGCGTGTACTCACACTTCTCCTTTTCAAAGTCTATTCCGCCAGCCGGAGCACGGCGTCGCTGAGCCTCTTGGCCAATTTCATTGTCTCGTGCTCCAGGCCCTCCCAGGCTCTGATATTTCAGCTCGGCGCACCATCCAGTTCTCAACAGCTCCTGTCCGATCACGCCTTCTCAAGTAGTCATGCTGCGCAGCCGCCATTTGCATCCAGAGCACCTCCTTACTGATCCGCAGCCATCTCCTATCGCCTCAACACCGCTTCTCCGCAATGATTGCCCCTCAAGAAAGGAACACAAATGTCCGGCTTCTTGCATGTCTTATTGACGACGACGACACGAACGATAGCGATTATCGCTTCCTTGTTGACGGGCAATATGTGAAGTACATATCCACAGCGCCAGGCACGTTTCGCGGGGCCGAGGACGACCGTACTTTCGAGCCAATCCTGCTTGGCGAGCTCCTCCCACCATTTCCGACTGGAGATTGGAACCATGGCTACGTAGCTAGGGACTCCGAGACAGGGAAGGCTACCTTCGTTAGGACCGAGACAGTACAACTTGCCGGGGTTAAGAACTGTTGGCATCCCATGAAGCTTAACGAGCTAGAATTCACGCAACAAGAGCGAGTAAGGCAACGAGTCCACGTCTCAATGCATCCCGAAGTTAAAGGCGGCAAACCCGTGCTCATTAAACTCGCGGTCTGGCCCTGGGAAATCCCCTCTATTGAGGTTGAGACGGCCGCCTATCAATGGATTAATGATAGCGGGATTGGTCCTAATTTTCTGGGCCATCTCACCGAGGGCCAAGATGGGCGCGTGGTTGGCTTCGTCGCTGAGTGGGTGGAAGGCGCGAGAGCCGCTGGGCCAGCGGACATCGACGACTGCAAGAAGGCTTTGGGCCGGTTACATGAGCTTGGTATTAAGCTTGGTGATATTAATAGATATAATTTTCTTGTGCGGGATGGGCATAACGTGGTTCTGGTAGACTTTGAGACGGCGAAGCGAGACTGTTTGCCTTTGGAACTCGAGGACGAGATGAGCACCCTCAAGAGCAGCCTTGAAGGCACGAGTTTCCGGGGTGGGGTGGAACCTGCTGATGAATGACAAAGCCAGGACATGCAAGCCCACGTTGGCTTGGTGGTTAGCGGGAGGTTAACTGCACATATAACCAAACTAGACCATCAAATCCACCAGCATCATCAGAATAAATCACCAAGAGAAATGTCGCTGGTCCGACAAGCCTCTTCCAACGTCTACCAGCCTTTTTGCGCTCTCTTGGACGATTTTTAAGGCGGACATCAGTCGAATCAGTCCCATGGCCTTGAGGAAGAAGTCCACGGCGAAGCTTGCATTTTTGCGACGTGTCTGGCGCGGAATGGAGGACTCTTGTTTTTGTATTACCACTTTGTTCTAGCGATGTTGTAAAAAAAAAAAATCGACAAATTGTGCAGAAGCAAATCTTGAAAGCAATTTTGCGTTGCCCGTATCCTCGATCACGTTCCCTAGAGTGACCACATCGTTCTTGCGTGCTTGATTGGGTACTATGAGAAAAGTAGACGACAAAAGGCGATGTTATAACAAAGAGAAAAGAAAAAAAAAAAATCGTTCACGAGTATAAAACTCAGTCATTGACGCCCAAAACGACACGCCACTGCTCAACCAATCACGGAGTTGCAGCAAAGAATGCTCTCTGAAACCATCTAGAATGGAGACGTTGTCTGCAGAGAATGCCCGCACCACGGGCGGGTTAGCAAGACTCAAGACTTCTCTCAGAGTCCTGTGGTTGACAGAGATGGGGATGGCAACATTGTGATCGTGAAGGAAGGCATCATGTAGGAACTGTAGATCAACCTTTCCGGTTTTCCACTATCAAATAGTGATGGTGCACACTTCGTTCTGTCGGACGGATGTAAGAACCGCCCGGTGGGTGTGAATCGATACACACGCTGAATATATATCCATATTTGAAATTACAAGTTCATTTATCTCGTAAAATTGATAAGAAGAGAGGGGTTGGAGGACTTTGCTCTATGTCAATAGTAGGTAGTACATGCAATAACCTGCTTCTGAATTTTCTATAACCCGACAATCAACGAACAGCCCACGAACTTGCAGTCGTTGTCAGGAGCGCTGTTGATCAAACAATGTCCCAATATTGGTCTTGATTTACCAGTTCATACTGGGACACCTCTTGACGTACACAAGTCCTGCCGTGTTGGGTCACCAATGGCGTACCTATTTCCGACCGCGAGTGTCCCGAAGCCGGCGATAATGGGACGCTGCTCAACGGGCTCATTCCATCGTCAAATCTTCTAGTAGGGCCACTCTCAGATTGCAAATGAGACTCAAAATCCCATTCAAGCGATGGGAGGTACAACTTAAGCGGCGGTAGACGACGAAACCAGCTTTATTCCATTTGAGATAAGCTCCGGGCCCCTATCTCAGAGCGCGAATGGATTATCGATGAGCCTGGTGTTAACACGGGATTTTCGCTTAATCTATCATTCTTCAGGAAGGGAGGGTTGGTTGGCCTCAAGGGCAGGCTTGGGCGCATGAAGTCTTGCGTTGCCGAAGTCCGTGGTAACGAAGATACAGGTGAGAGAGGCCGCGCTGAGCGGATCTCCCGTCCCAAATTTGTCGCAGGGATCGTTGACTCTTGGAATTTGCTCTAGAAACCCTGCGGTTCAAAGCGGCCTGAGATTGCACCGAAGTCAATGGATTCGATGGCCGAACGAGAGGACATCGACAGGGGTGAAGTGACATTTGTACTTGACGTGGGTAAACGTGGTCGGATAGTGTTCATATTATAACGTGTATCGCTGGTGCTTTCTCTGCCTAACCAACTATGCAGTGGCTTGTCAATTCCTAACCGAGACTGCGACGAAGTTCGCGAAAGGTAACTGATCTCAAGGCTAAATTCGACGTACTGTGTTCTCGCTAAGCTAGCTTCTAACCACTCGTCTATAGGATCCTTAACCACGGCAGTGAGGCTCATAATCAAATCAGGGCGGATGTGTTCTACTTAATGCCGTGCCACAAGATTTTGTACTCTAGCATCTTGAGAGTTCCTATGGCTAACGGTTAGGGGCGCTGCTATATCAGAGATAAGTAGTGTGCCAGTATCCGCCAGGGGCCTTTAAGGACTATTTACATGCGCATATTGTTCCATTTAGACCTCGCGGTCGCTTATCCAGGACTGGACTAGGCGCCCATTAAGTGTGACTATCTCGTCTAATAGCCAGTACGGACCGCAAGCTCCGAGAAAAGAGTATATAAGGTCTTTCTGGACAAACATAACGGAAGCTCTAGGCGGCTGGGCTTTGGCAAGTTAGGGAAGGAACATAACGTCCCTTATGGCGCGTAGCACGCCGACATATGGAACCCCCCATCGTTAGCTCAGGGGAAATTTCGACGCCAGTCTCGATGTCACGTGTGACTAGGATGCATGACCTCCGTTAAGGCAGATTACATTTCGGAATATTAAAACCCAGCATAGTGGCCCTGCTATAGAATACGGAAACGACTTCTGGATTAGTTCCTGGTAAAACCCTGTTCTCTGTGCTGTCTTTCCTCGGCTTAAATTAGTCAGTAAGACGTGGAAAATTACATATAGCGGCAAGAATGACCTGCTTATAGGCCACATCAAAAACGGGCTCGCCCACGCACTAAGCCAACACACCTTCTCTTACTTCCACCAGATTCTGCCGCGGCGGCGACCAGTGCTAACGTAGCATGTCTCGGAATGTCCGCCTATTAGTCTACTATCTCTTCCAGGATTTGGTCCACACTAAATCGGGGAACATAAGGTTATCCACGACTATTACGCTAATAAATATATACTTCATGTTCTCTTAATAGGAACTCAAACTAGGAATAAGACCTTTAAAATAAAGCATACTGCTCCGTATCTAGTCTCGAAGCTAAGGGTTATAGGCTTTCGAGAAGATCTCGTTGCTATTAAATGCTTCTTCCACCAATTAGCGGTCAATATCGCTCATGCCAGGCGCGCGTCCCTCGAGCAGTTAAACGGTTCCAATATCAATAATATCGCGGTGGTTACATATCAAGCCAAGCCAGACATTGCGGATGTGCTAGAGGTAGTTTGCAATCTCATCGTCGCAATGTAAGGCCAGGTGTCTGTGAAAGCTACCTAAGGGCAGGTCGCTAAGTAAACCAAGGAAATGGCTTAAGCCATCCAGACAACTAAAGACCCAATAATTGTCTTTTATCATATTAAGGTTAACTCTTTTCTAAGCGCCAAGTCACGCTATCCATTCTCAAGCCTATTTAAAACTACTTATCTTCCAAAGTTAAGTAACCTAATGGAAGACCTCACCGTCTGAGTACTGTGTTTGGTGTGACAGCCTATTAAGCGTCTAGCATATTGCACGGTCTTGTATGAAGGCGGAGAGCTCTATACCGGGCCTTAATAGAAGCCTCACAGTCCACATTGTATTCTCTCCAAAAGCAATTTCAGCGGCTTCCACGCAATGTTAGCCATTGAGAAATAATATCAGGTGCTCAAGTAGTGGTCGTTAGCCATTATATAACGTTTAATGCAGTGTTTTAATTAAGGTGCCAAGCTCTTATACGATTATGCCAATCTTAGTGTATTTAACATAGCCCTTGATCGCATTACTACACAAATTATGGTTAAGGTTCTTTTGGAGAATAATAACTAGATTTAAAAGAATAGTAGGGTTAAGCTCTTATGCCAACTCTGAACAAAATGTCAGAAAGCGCACGGGGACGTAGATAATCCCAAGACAGTGATTGCCATAAGCAAGACAAGGGACTAACCATAAACAGCCTGTTTGGGATTAGACGCAGCTGGCCATATATAATATAAAAAGTTCGTTTAAAGTTAGAGAAATTACAATAATCCTAGACAGGACTGGACATTGTCAGTTATAGTGCCCCACCTCTTAGGCGCACAGCTCCAGGGAATAACTACCCAAAAAAATTTACTAGGGGACTGATGGGCGCAGGGTACTAGTTCCCGGGAACAACACCCTCGGAATGATTTAGGGTATTTAATTCCTAGGAATAGTACCCTCGGAATTTTTCCAGGTATCTAGATCCTGGGAACAAGACTAACGCAGGGGACTGATTCCTGGGAACAGTACCCTCGGGATTTTTCCAGGTGTCTAGATCCTGGGAACAAGTCTGACGCAGGGGACTAATTCCTAGGAACAAGCCTAACGCAGACCGCTGGTTCCTAGGAACAGTACCCTTGGGATTTTTCCAAGTGTTTAGATCCTGGGAATAAGACACACGCAGGGGACTAATTCCTGGGAATAGTGCCTGCCGCAAGGAACTGGTTCCTAAGAACGTGCCCTCGGGAAACCTTTTTGAGGGGACTGATTCCTGGGCACGGATTGGCGTAGGTTAACCTGCTTTCATGCTATTTTAGTGGAGGCGCGGGAGCTAACCCTTATAAAGTTAGGATGAGGGAGCTTTATCCTATTTTTAGCTGCTCTTATTATTAGCAAACCGCCCATGTAGTCCACTCACGAGATATGTTAAAGTCTCAATGGAGTCATCTTGTGGCGTGGCACATGAGCTTAGCTATCGCAGTATGCCGCGCCAAAGTAATTCGGATTAAGCGAAATAGAGAAGCCAGTGTTACGAAAGGCTTTGCTAACACATTAATAAGTCTTTAGTTACGACATCGCGAGGGACGCTAGCTAAGTATTAAGATAATACCCTTAGACTATCACTACTTCTAATTAAGTTCGCTTATTACCAAAGGATAATAACCAGTATACGTAGAATATCTCGAAAGATAAGAAATACCTTTTTAGTAAACATCTTAGCAAACACTCGACTAGGCCGCTCATAGAGCTCTGCCGTGAGGTTAGCATCTTATTTCGGGCGGTTGCACAATTATATTACATAGCTAGACACCAGACGCCATTGCCATGCCAAATCTAGCAGGAGAACGAAGAGCTGCGTAAAGAACTTTATAAACGTGCTAATTTTGCGGAAAAGAGACTTGACCGTGTGGTCTAAGAGTTTAAGGTCTTAAAAAGGCGGGAGGCTATAAAAGGGATCATAATATTAAGACATTAAGCACATATAATTAATTATATACGAAATTCTAATTAGTTAATATTAATAACTTCACCTTAAGCTGAGAACACAAGCTATGGCACTGCTAGAAGATTGAGAGAAAGGGGCCTTCCATTTCCTTGTAAACATTAGCAGGTACTTTTGGCGGAAAGAGTTGCTAAAGAGCCGTTTGTGCGGCCTATACTGCCATTAAACTACCAATATTCCTGCACCTACAATTCTAATTTAGACTGAACAAGACGGAGGAATGTCTGTGTAGAGATCCAGTTAAACGAGAAATCACCTTTCTATTCCATGGCTACCTTAAAACGACACTAAACATTGATATAACACAAACCAAGCAAATTTAAACCCAATCGAAGTTCCTGTCCCACCTAGGGAAGCACATGAGTCCCGCCCTGCTAACTAATGGGTTCACTATGTCACTTACTCATCTTCTATCATGCGCACTCCTTCGAGAATATTCCGCTTTGTGTGATCTTCTTCCGTCTCTTCGAGACTCTAAAGCATGGCGGTAATCCTGAACTTTTAGCGAGCTACCCGTATCTCCGCCTTTCTGCTAAGCCTCTGCCATGCGCCTATGATGGCGAGTTTTGCTCCAGGTTAAGCGTCCACCTTCCTCGCCTTTTGTATAGTCTTTGGTCCGCCTTTGATTAGGAGTCCTAGCGAACCTGGCTAAGCTACGCCGTCCGAAATCCTTACTACGCCTCCTCGACGTTCGATGCTCAAGCCTGCTCGAACAATCCCTTTCCATGTGTGAATCATGTCTCGACTTTTCCCTCTACAGTGCTAATCTTGGAGTAGAACGAGGGCTTCTGTGATTATATATAACCACGGAATCCGAACTATTATTAGAAAGATAAACGGTTATATACTCCAACGTTAACACGTCATCGGAGCATGTAGCAGAATTTAGCTTAGATCGCAGCTCCTCAGACTTATTATCCTTATTATAATTCCTACGGCGCCTATCGGGTCAATATGGAATTAATGGACACTGGTTGAGGTTCGATTTACGACGTGTAGGCAAGGACGGCTTGCGAGGTTTGGCGGGAGAGTAGTATTGGTAATCTTTCTGCCCCTTACGGTTACGTTAACGCAGCCGCCCGCTACCTCTCGCTATGCGTGGTGATGCAGGGGGCGAGACGCGTAATCCTTTCCCAAGAACGGGCATCTTTGAGCTATAAGCCTCGTCCCATAGCCATAGAGGTACTTTATCTCGCAGGCAACCGCCAACATACTATAACTTCTCACGGGTGCGCTTCGATCTAGGCTCGCGAGGATCCGACTGGCTAGCTCTAGTCTATACACCTCTAAACACACCCCAAGTGCCGCCCTTGTATTTATAC
>JAPFUF010000737.1:0-20899 GCA_030780645.1 Aschersonia sp. MBC 508
CCTCGGGGCCGCCGTCCGTGCCCGCGAGCCGCATCGCGGCGCCCTGCCAGCTCAGCGCCCACGCGGCCCCCGGCGCAAGCGCGTCGACAAAGTGGTGCGCCAGCGTCTGTCCGACGGCGGCGCGCAGGTAGTCGGACAGGCCGCGGACGTCGGTCTCGCCGTCCGCGCACGGCGCACACGTGGCGTGCAGCGGGGACGCGGCCGGCAAGAGGACGTGGTACACCGTGGTGGTGACGGGGAAGAGAAAGGTGCGGCCGCGGATGGTCAGCGAGGCCTGGGGCGTCACGGTGAAGTCGAAGTGGAACTCGATGGGCTGGAGGAGCATGCTGCGGACGAGGGCCTGCGCGGCGCCGGGCTGGTTCGGGCCCTGGGCGCCCGTGGTCGAGTACGGCGCTGTCTTCAGCACAAAGGACGGGGAGAAGCCCGCCCTCTCGAGAGCGCCCGTCATGTCGCCGAGCAGAGAGGCGCACTGGGTCATGTTGCTGATGCTCGTCATCCGCGCAATGATGGGTCGGAGGAGCGCGTACACCTGCTGACCGCGCGTTCGGGAGATGTGCGACGGGATGGGCCGCGTCCTCATCAGCTCGTTGTATCGATGCGCGTAGCTCAGCAGGACGTGCAGCGCGACGTGCATGCCCTCGGCCACGTGGCTCTCCGGCAGTGCCTCTTCGTCCTTGACCACGCCGTCTGGGTCGAGGGGCACCAGCTCCAGCGTGATCCGCGACGACGCGTCCAGCGGCCACGTCAGTTTGGAGCCTTGGCGCCGGACCCCGTAGCCGGCGAGAGTGCGTGCCTCGAGCCCGAGCTCGTGCCACAGCTCTTGTGAGAAGATGGTGTTTCGCGCCTCGAGGACCTTGGCCTCGAGCGAGTTGTCCCGGCCCGCCGGCGGGCGCAAGACGGATCTGCCCACGAGCTTGCCGTCTCGTTCGTAGCTCACGGCCAGTCCTTCCGAGACGCCGCCCAGCCTCCCAAGATCGAGCTCCACGGAACCCCCGTCACCTCTCTTCATGGGCGCCGACCCGTTGTTTTTGAAGTCGGCGGCAGCTGTTCATCCGCGTCAGCCCCCATGAGTTCTTTTTCTTTGCCACCTCTTTTTTTTTTTTTTTTTTGCCTCTCATAGTATACACCGGAGAGGTGGCATTCGCATCCGAACTTACCCTCAGAAAAGCCGAATCGGACGCCTAGCATGTCGCGTGACTGAGGGACTCGGCAGATGGACCAGCCACACCTCTTGACCGCCACGACGTCTTCCCAGTACTTGCTCTCTGCCTCGACCTCTCGCTGCAGGAGCTTGCCGGCTGCTTCGGCCGCGTCTCGTGTCTCGTTGATCTGCATCAGCGTCCAGCCGAGTGCCACTTCCTCCTCGTCCTCGGCCTTGTGCGGATTCACCATGGGCTCGTCGAGTCTGTCGGCTCCGAGGGTGCCGATGCCCACCATCTCGCGCAGCTGTTGAGAAAGCGTCAGGCCGGCCTGCGTCGGGCTCTGCTTGGACAGGAGCAGGGACAGCGAATCGAGCGTCAACATGGCCGTGTTGCCGGCGATCCTGAGCCACCACCTCGTCAGTCGGTTGTAGCATTTTTCATCTCTTTCAGTTTTTTTTTTTCATTTCTGATCTCTTTTTCCCACTCCACAGACAGGGCCCTTCATACTCAATATTCTTCAAGACCTCGGCGCGGGCGAGGACGGGGTCCCTGGCTGGCTCCTCTTCGTTGCCGCCGCCGCCGCCATCTGACACGTCCCCGTCATCCTGGTCCGAGTCTGCCGCATTCGGACTGTCCCTGGCAACGATATCGTCTCGAAGTTTCTGCACAGACAGGGCGCGAAAGCCGCCCGGCTGCGTGTTCACGCGGGCAATAAACTCGGCCAAGTCCTTGGGTTCGCTGTTTGTGATCGGGAAGGGGCGCAAGGACAGAGGCGGGCCTTTCTCCTCCATGAGGTCCGGAATCGCTTGCTCTGCCTGCTGGATGAAGCGTCACTCTCGTCTCTACGGCATTTGGCGGGTGGCGGTGTTGATTGTCTTCTGATGTTCAGGGCATTGCATGGGCGTGCTCGTAGGGATAGCTTGTATACCGAGGTACTTAGCTTTATGACAATAAATCCTTAGCCTGTCGAGTGGCAGAGGTTTGGTGCCTTCAGCCTCGTGGGTGTGGGTGCCGGCAGGCGAGAGGGCCAATCAGACGCGTGCAAGCTTCGCAAGGCTGCAGGGGCGGCACCAGGGGGTAGCTTGCGGACGGAGCTGTGGGGCTCGAGGCATTCTTCTTCCAGACACAGTCGATTACTATCGCCATTCAAACATCTTGTCACGTGCCTCATCATGTCATGGCCACCGGTGTCAGGTATCTTGTCTCCCAGCCGGGTTCGATATTTTGACTGTTGCTGTCTGCTTCATGTGTGTCGTAAACAATCCGTGCGTAGTGCAATGCCTTGCTCCCCCCGGCCCCTTGCCTTTTACACGAAATCAGAAAACGCCCGTGCAAGAGTGTGATATGGGTCTAAAATCTATCTTCTTCCTCTTCTTCTTCATTTTCCCCTGCGCCCTCATGCAATGCCTCTCTTGGTGTCCTTGGCTATGAGACCCTCTAGGCTCTTTTCCGGCCGAGGGTAGTCGGGTCGGCCGCCCAGAATGTCCACCACACCACGCATCTCGAGCCAGTGTGCAGCCTTGGGTCGCCTGTTTGCCCAGTCTGTCCCCTTTTCCTCGAGGAGCTCCATGGACGTGAAGACGACGTCTGAGCTCTGGATGCCGATGACGCTTGTGCTGTCGGGGTCCTTCTTCACCCGATTGTGTGCGTTGCGGCCGTACTGTTCCAGGTGCTGGATGCACTTGATGGCCAGCCGCACGGCGCGACATCGGTCCATGGGCGACGGCACACCTCCCTGCTGCACGTGGCCGGGGATGCTCTCGCGGCTCTCGAAGCGGTCGTGAGCCTCCTCACGGATGATGCTGGCGATGAGCTTGGCATCGTAGACTTTGCTGGCCTTCTCGTTGACGAGGATGAGGCGACCTGCGCGGGACTGGCCCGTGTCCTTCTGGAACACGTCCTTCAAGTGGTTGACGTCTGCGTTCAGCATCTCCAGGCTGATGCCTTCCTCTGGAATGTACACGGCCGAGGCGCCGACGCTCAAGCCGCTGAGCGTTGCCACATAACCACAGCGCCCGCCCTGCGTCTCGATGACAAAGACTCGCCGGCGCGTCGCAGAGGCCGATTGCTTGATCTTGTCGCAGTAGCTCACCAGCTCGTTGAGACACGTGTCGGAGCCAAGCGAGTACTCGGTCCCGGGCACGTTGTTGGATATCGTAGCAGGAAGAAGGCAGATGGGAATGCAGAGCGAGGGAAACTGGTCTCTGGCCTTTCGCAGTTGCGACACCGAGTGAAAGGCCTCGAACCCGCCGACAATGAAGAGAGCGTCGAACCTGTACTGCTCAATGAGGTTGGCAATGAGCTCCATGCCCGACTCCTCGGGCAGTTCGCGGTTTGTGCCAATCTCTGATCCACCTTTGCTCGCCCAGCCGTCCACCTCGAGCCAGTCAAATGGCCGGACAGCCCCGAATGGCTTGTCCCCGTGGTGACGCGCGAATCCTGCGAATCCATTGTGAATGGCAAGCGGCTCGTGCCCTCGGCTGAGACAGTACGCAACGGCGGCCCGGACAGCGGCGTTCATACCGCCAGCAGGGGCACCCACGTTGATGAAGCCAATCTTCATTCGCTACCACGGCAATGTCAGCAAAGGGTCCCTGGCTTCTTCGCGTGGCAGAGCAACTCACATTCTCCTCGGACAGTTTGTGATCCTCAATCATGACATTGGTCGTCGTAATGTATGACTTGTACTGATCAGCGAATTCGGCGTCACGCAGGGACATGGCCTTCTCAAAGTCCTTGCTGTCAACGGCCTTGGCCACCTCTTGCGTCTCCTGCACAGCCTTCATCAAAGGCTTGCGCACAATCTTGTTCTCATTGATGGCAATGAAGCACGTCTCCGTCTCGGGCGTGGCCTCTAGAACGGCCTTGACAGCTTCGACGCCCTGCAGCGTGGACAATAGCCGATCGTATGCCACGGCGGTTCCTCCCCGCTGGACGTGACCCAAAGTAGTAATGCGCGTGTCCAGACCGAGGCCTCCCTCGGTCTTGTCCGAAAGAAGATCTTTGATCTCTTCGGGACTAATCTTGTTGCCATCCTTGTCACGGGCACCCTCTGCAACGATGACGATGGTCTTGCGCTTCCCCAGTTGTCGATGCCTGTTCACGACCAAAGACATGTCCGTCCTCCAGTCGTGTTCCTGGGGGCGCTCGGGAATGAAGACAAAATCGGCGCCCGTGGCCACACCAGCCAGCAGCGCTAGCCAGCCGCAGTGTCTTCCCATTACTTCGATGACGAAAGCGCGCGAGTGGGACGATGCTGTCGCCTCGATGTAGTCGACCATCTCACATATCCGGGACAGGGCAGAGTAGCAGCCGACGGTGGCATCGGTGCCCGACAAATCGTTGTCAATGGAGCCGACAATGCCGACAATGTTGAGGTGCTTGTACGGTGTGGTTTGATCCTTCGAGAGCTCGCCTTTGGCCACGAGCTCATCCAGTAGGGAGGGCCATTCCGATCGGAACTTGTCAGCGCCCGTCAGGGACCCGTCTCCTCCGCAGATGATCAAGGCATCGATGCCATTGAGAACCATGTTTTTGGCGGCCGTCAATCGTCCCGGTCGCTCGTAGAAGGCCATGCACCGAGCCGTGCCGATGAGGGTACCGCCTTCCGACAGCCAGCCTCTGACATCGTCCCAATCCATTTTCTTGATGAGGTCTCCTCCTCGAACCAGGCCCTCGTAGCCTTCGTAGACGGCGAAGGCGTCGCAGCCCATGTGTATCGCCATTCTTACGACAGCACGGACGACACCGTTCATGCCGGGGGAGTCACCCCCGGAGGTCATGACGGCGATTTTTTTCATGGCGGGAGGAGCGGGAGCAGAGGACAATCTTTTGATTTCCTGCTGCGTCGCCAACACGCAGAGAGGTGCGGGACTTTATCTGTTGTGGAGGGTCGTTCGATCCGGCAGCCACCGGTCTGGTCCCTTTTGTTGGGACTCGATTTGCAGATGCCCCGGGTGCACTGGAGGAACTTGTCGGGTAGAACGCTTCTGACGAATCGCCGCGGGTTGTGGAGTAGTGGAAAGTGTTGAAGACGTTTCGAAAAGGGAGGGAGATTATCGACCGGCCAGTAGGATAAGTTGGAGAGAGCTTTTATGCGCGTTCAAAGGTCAATCTTGCCTGGAAGCCCGGGTAAAGAACCGTCTGCTGGAATGAAAGGAAAGGAGGGACTAGGAATGATATAAATGAGAGAGAAGAGGGGCAAGGATGTACTGGCGACTTTGCCGGAGACGTGTGCCAAGACGATGCACAAGCTCCAACACAAGAGTCAAGCGAAGGTGCCGCCGGGTGGTGAGCGTTTGGCTTGGCTGAAGCAAGCGGCGCCGCCAATGAGATGAGAGCAAAGTCGGAAGGTGCCAGGCAGGGGAGGGGGGGTTGGTTTCCTGAAAGTGGTATTCAAGCTGCAATCGGCGCGACCTTCAGGCATGAAGCATGATGGAATGATGTCTTTCTGCCAAGAGGTGATCACTCGAGATGGCGTGGTCGATGCTTCTGCCTTTCTCCAATTCGTTCCTGTCCTGTCGCTCCTGCGTCTCCTGACTCAACAAAGAAAGCCGTGACGCGGGGCCCGAAGGACCCCTCCATGCCACCCCTCCCGAAGCGCTGAACTGGCCGTAATGAGCTACGGCCAGAGTGGAGAATACTGCCACGCTGACCCTTCTACGAGCTCCAGGACCCGATCTCACCACCATCACGCGGTCCTTTAGCGCTGGCAGCCGCCTTTTTCCCTTGCGCTCTCCGGGCGAGGCGGGATTTACATCATCAGCGGAAAAGAAACAGCTGTTGCGGTGTTTTTTTTAAAACTCCCCGGCCCAAATGGTTTGTTGCCCGAATCATGTTCACACGTGGCCCCTGCTACATTTTGCCTGCCGGCCTTTTGCTCGGCCGCATTCTGTGTGTCTGGTTTGTGGTTCCTCCGATGATCGTCAGGCGAATCGTCGCAGTTGTTTTAAACATTGGAGCCTTCGGGGCTCGTGAGACACGATTCGGCAATGGGCTCGGCCAACACACTCCGAGTCTGCCATTGATGGCGGCGCTCAACAAGTGTCTCAGCCTTACCCATTCAAGAGGTAATTCGGCCGCTGTGACATGTCACACTCCTACAAAGTTCCTGCCTGACGAGCTTCGGTTTAATGCCGGCCGTGAAATTTGATTGATGACGGGCCGCGATGATGCGCCGCAATTGCGGCGATCCACTTTCTCAACGGCGCTGCAAGGCAAGCCCTGCCAGTCTGTCCGACGTCATCATTAGGTAGTCTACATCAACGCGGTGTCTTTCAAGACCTCCCTGGCGCGCATTGGATGGTTCTTGTATAGACAAGACAATTTGCTTGCCCTATGATTCCTCGGACCGCTCCTCTCCTGTCTGCCACTTTTCCATAATCGCCTCTTGAGGATACATGATCGTGTTTCTTCGATAGCGCCTTGGTTTTGAGTCCGCCAGAGACAACCATTTCCAATTGTTCGGATCGCGGCAATGTCCCAACTGGAAATAGGCCACCATTGTTATTCGCCAGCCGTCGAATAATGGCCTGAACGGTGCCTCCACTGTGTTAGCTTGCTTATATACCCCCAATAAGAGCCTGAAACTGATGATAGCTACCTCTTTCCATTTTAATTGGATCCCAAACAACTCCCTTACCTCGGCGCGCTCAATCGTCACAGTATAATCAAGGAGGCATTCGGTACAAGATTTCAGTTCGTCTCGGCAAGGCCGACACGTGAGCATGGGGCCTGTCACCGGGTTCGAGTTCCGCTTGTGTTGGTCTCTGTGCTTTGGGGGCTCCCTTGTGCAAAATCCCCCCAGACGTGTCTTTCTGTGAAGAAGACTGAATTCCGGGTTGGAAGGACCTGAGTCCAAGTGATTGCAAATATTGTGTCGGCTCTCATATAGAGCATCCCGTAGCGTGGTGGCTCTTCCCTCAATAGTATGTGATACTCGGAGGAAGAGTTCGCCGCCAATAATTCTTGCAGAGGGGTCAACGAACCAGTTAAGGTCAGTGCTCCGGGACACGGTCCAGAAGGGCCCGGCAAAAGTATCTCAGGATAGCCCATTCGGGACACCATGAAGATGCCTATTCATCATGAGCCGCAAGTGGACAAAGAACCTAATGGTGCATAAGCTGGTCAGAATCAAGAGTGACCAGCATAGGCTTCTAGCTCCAGGAATGCCCACATGTGGTGTAAGCCAATAAGTCTGCTGGAAGAGCTGGTACTAGGGCACGAAAAGTTATTTACGTATGGACCAAAGTTCGGAAGATTAAATTCTGACGAGAAATGGTGGATTTTGACACAGGTCGCGCAGTAGAAGTATTCGTCGCCAAAGTCCTTTTCTAGAAAGGCAAGAAGCTCAGGCCGGTGCAGATGCTTGACTTTTGCCACGTGACATTCGAGGGCGAAGAAGAGAGATGTACAGAGACAAAATGGACTCGGGATACGCGTCCAGCTGGTCTATGATCAAGAACGCAATCTCGTTGGGCAGCTTCAGGAACGCGGATCAAGCGGAGTTGGCAGGGCTGCCGGTGATCTCGGCCTATAAGATTTACATTGACCCATGGTTCCCAAGAAGAGGTCTCAGATTGTACAGAAAAAAAAAGAAAAGATTGAACCTGCAGGTCCGGGTCACTGATGTGTCATTTTTTGAGTTCGTCCGTCGGGTCGAGCTGCCATAGTTCGACTCCGTGATATGTCTGCAAACCTATTGACACATGTCCCGAATATGGCGATGGGCTTGGGCGTTCCTCGATGATGCGCCTCGTGACTTTGTGATTGTGAGCCTGGCAGGGAAACATGAGTGTTTCAAACCAAAAAAAGAAAGGGGGGGGAGAAGCTTGTGTCGAGAGGGTACATCGCTTGTATAAATGCGAAAAGTACGAAGCGCCGTCAAACAGCCGCGAGGTCGAAAATCCAGAGAAATACAGGAACGACGACGACAGGCTGCCACGTTGCTCATGGCCGTATATCGTTTCTTGGAAGCCAATGCTTGCGGCATACTGTAAGAAAATTTGGCGGATGATAACATATCAGAGAAGCAAAAGGCAGAAAACAGGTAGGGCGTAGCAGGCAAGCAAGATCGTTCGTCATGGGATGCACGTTTTTGTGGGCCCTGCGTCGAATCTGATAAGCACCGTGTGACGTGACGGGGTCGCGCTGTCCGTACCGACAACGTACGGAAGTGCAGGTAGATTGATCCTGGCCATCGAACAGAATGTGCAGAGTGCGCCGTCCAGGCCAATGACAGTGACGCAAGGAGCCGCATCGGCCGCAGGATGGCTACGATTGCAACACCAAGGCTCGTTGTTAATCTGGCGCTGCTCATGCTGCTCCTTGTGACGGTACATGTGCGTGTTCGTTGATGGTCCCCCATCCCTAGCCAGCCGGCCAAGTCGAGAGCACGGCATGACATACGAGCACCGAAGCTCAACTCGGAACGCAGCGAGGTCAGCTGGCCGTCGAGGCTCGACGCCCAGCCATGATCACGATGAGATGCGAGCAGATG
This sequence comes from Aschersonia sp. MBC 508, assembly GCA_030780645.1. NCBI lineage: Eukaryota > Fungi > Ascomycota > Sordariomycetes > Hypocreales > Clavicipitaceae > Aschersonia > Aschersonia sp. MBC 508. The sequence goes on from JAPFUF010000737.1 coordinate 8,641, forward strand.
CGAACGTGTCTGGTGCGACAGTGGTTCAGGTGGTGGATGCCCCTCCATCCGACCGTTCCTTCCTTGGCCCGTCCCGGTCCGCTTCGCCACACGGGCTGGCTAGCCTACACGGACCAGCGCTGATCCCTCCCCCTCCTTCCCATTTCGAGGATGCCCAACCTCCTATGTACGGTACGTACATACAGTACAGCAGCACTTGAGGCAGGCAGGCAGGCAGGCAGGCAGGCAGATTCGTCTGACCGCCGGCACGTGTCTCTTGGCTCTGCTTGACCTACCTGTCACTCGGTCGCTTTTTCTTGCATTTTTCTGCCTCTTCCCCGACGTGCTACAACCGCCATCAACATCGAGGGCGCCGGTTTCATGCTGGGCCACCCATTCGATTATATCCAGCATTCCGTGGTTCTATCGGCATGCCGTGTTTCCTCCAGACGCGCATCAATCAAGTAGACCCCGTCAAGGTGACTTGAGCGTTGACCTCGTATCTCTCTCATTTTTCTGAGTTACCAGCGACCGTCGCAACGGCTCTGTGTTCGTGTCCCCTCCGAGTTTTCGATGAGCGAATGCCAATACCCGAACTAACCCCCACCGCCTGCGCCCAGTAATACAACATTCATATAAGGTACGAACACAGGGGTGCGCGCAATCCAAGCACACACATACCGTCATCGCGCGCACTACCATTCGCCCGCCATGTCTCAACGTGGTACCAGGGCGACGGAGTTCGAGGAGCGAGATTACTATGCCGCCCCTCGTCGCTCTAATCCGCGATTCGACGATGGCGAGTTTCGCACTTCCTCCAGAGTCATGACGCACAGCCCCCCGCCTACGCGCCGCGACCTCGAGCAGGTCGATGTGCGCGTCCGCGAGAGAGAGACTGACCGGACGCCTGCCTTTCTCAGACAGGATGGCCGGCGTACAGAGGCAGGACCCATGGTGCTTCGACAACGAGATATTGAGACCTGGGACCGACGGCCCCGAAGTCCAAGCCCCATTCATGTCAGGGAAGAGCGTCTCATTCGCCGGCCCAGGAGCGAATCGCCGCCGCATTTTCATGATCACGAACATGAGCGCGAACGGACGCGCGTCGTCGAGAGGGAGCGTGAGCGCATCAGGAGCCCCTCCGTCGTGCGCAGGTCGCCGTCACCTCTGCCCGTTAGGTTCGTGGAGAGGAGGCGTAGGAGTCCATCGCCGGTTGTGAGGGAGCACATCCGCACACGTATCGTCGAAAGAGAAAAGGAGAGGGAGCCGTCGCCGTCTCCGTCTCCTCCTCCCCCGCCACCGCCGCCGGTCATCAGAGGACCGACGCTGGAACGGGAAGTCATAACGCATTACACGGACATTGATCACGGTGAGTCCCATCCCTGCCCTTTCAAGCCATGTACTCTCTCTCTCTCTGTCTCGCCCAGGGTATATGCTCATAACGTTTCGATATACAGGTGTCATCAGAGTGAAGCCACCTTCGCCGCCGCCACCAGCACCTCGCCCTCGAGCGCAGACGAGGGAGCGCGAGACAGATATCGACATTTCCCTGTCTAAGAACAGGACCGAAGTGGACGTCGACATTCGAAGATCGGCTAGCCGCACTCGGCCGCGATCCCACAGTCACGAGCGTCGATCCCAGCACTACCACGACGACGAGATCGTCATCCGCACCAACGACATGGATCGTCTGCGCATAGATGATAAGCGCAAGTCGTCATCGTCCCATCACCGACGACCCCATTCCGTCGCACCCGTCGCACCGCCCCCTCATGACGAAGAGGCAGAGTACATCACTGGCAAAATCGATTCGCGCGGCCGCATGGGTGAGTCCTGGGGCGGCGCCACCAAAGACTGGGCAATTGTCGATGTCCCCCCCGGCACTGAGCGCGTGCGTATGGACGGCGTCGGTGGCGCCAGCACGGAAACCAACTGGTCCAAGTACAGCGGTGTGCGGCGAACAACATTCGTCCCGGAAAGGGAACGAGATGCGGGCGCTTTGGTGCCTGCTGCCGCTGCCACGGCCCGAGAGGCATCCCCCGCCGCTGTTGCACCGCAGCGCCCGCGCGATTCTCACACCAGCGTGACCGTGTACGATCGCGAGCGAGAAATCGACGTCGATGTCGATATTGAGCGCAGGCGCAGCAGCAAGACGCCTGCCCTTCCTGCGCCGCCACCTGCTGCGCCGCCGGAGAGGGAGATGTGGACGGAAATCACAAAGGACCTTGTCTGTCGGGAGGCGCTCCAGGAGATGGGCTACGCGTACGAGGAGACAAAATGGTTCTTTTACGTCATGGACTATTTAAAATATGTGAGCATTTCTCACCAACTCCTTCTTCTCCTTCTCCCCTTTCCTCCTACCGCCTTGTTCTCTCTCCCTCTCCTCATCCCTTGCTCGCTCTTTCCCCTCTTCTCCCCACCCCTGCGTTCACTTCCTCTCGGCATTCTCGGCCACTTATGCCCTCACACTGCCTCATCTTTCGTCTCGTCCCTCATGCGGACTACTGACTTGTGACTGGTCGTTGGTGCTGGCAGGATCAAGTCCTGCAGCTCACCGAGCTCACGACACGAATACGCAGCCGCCGTCGCCGCTATCGTGAAATCGAGTGGGAGCGCGACTGGGAGCGAGACTATGTAGACGATTGGCATCGGCGGCGGAGACACCAACATCACCACCACGACAGCGGCAGCAGAGCGCCGTATTCTCGGGAGCATGCCCACCACCACCACCACCCCCACCACCATGACGACGAATGGGAATGGGACGATGAGAGAGTGAGGGAGCGGGAGGTCATTTATGATAGTCGGGTGCCGCCGAGGGGTTACTACATTCGATGAGATGAAATGAGATGTCAAGACGGTGAGAGGGGGTTCCCGGGTGCGAAATTTGATGACGGCGAGTTGGTGGAATAATGAGATATGACTTGAATGCACATGACGTCCCATGGGCCTGCAAACTGTTTTCTTCTTCTCCATTTTACTCGATCTTCTTTTTTTTCCCGCTCTTTTGCCCTTCATCTGTGGCGGGCGTTCGCTTGACATGCTCCCGATCTTATACATATGATATATCCTTGCCGAGTCATCGTCGGTTGGAACTCAGAGAAATGACTGCTTTGATGTAAGGGTTCATTATTCAGCGGGCTCAGCTTAAATCATTCCTGCTCTACAAGTTAATGTCCCTTTTGCATTTCATGAGGCGCAATACTTATCGCAAAGAGCTACTATTAGCACGATACACGCTCACATGAAAGACAATCTCACCAAAAGCCTCGCCTTTTCATAAGCATGTCCGTCTTCATCAGCATAGAGTGAATTGCGATGTAAATCTTGAACACATGACTTTCGCATGCCAAGTTTCTTTTATTTGCCAAATGAGATAAGCCAAATGCACATGTGAACACGTCTTGGCGAGCTTTACCCTCCCGTTTCTCAAGTATGTCCCGAAGAAGGGGCCAAGGGAAAGATTCCAAAACGAACATATTAGACGGGCAATCATAACAACTCATGCTCCATGATTGAACCTTGGCTTTTTGCGTCTTGGTTCACCCTTTGTTAATTTCACTTGGAGCCCCATCGCCCTCCTGACCCGCCCTCGGGGCGCGCCCTGTAGATGCTGTGAACTGCCATTCAAGTCACTCAGGTGGTGCTCGCGTGAGGACCGGGAGGGCCTGGTGGCTCTCGTGCCTCCGATAATCGGCGGCTCTTTCACCCTCCCCCCCTGAAAAAAAATTCAAGAAATCCAAACAGTCAGACTGACACCTTGACCCACACACAACGCCATCAGCAACGCGGGGTAAAGAAAAAGGGCACGGCACACGGCAAGGCCAATCAACCAATCCATTGCCGTTACCCAGCATAAAGTTCGACAGGTTTCAAGTGTTTTTAGAAATGGTGGCAATTGCGGTGTAAGGAATAGGGTTCGCACTGTTGGTGCAAGGGCGCGCCTAGCTGAGCACGCACCCCAATTAGAGTTGAACCCAAAGGAGAAAAGTAAAAAGTAAAAAAAAAAAAATCACATGAGTCAGAGGGCCCTCGGGCGGGCTGCTGCGTCACGTCACAGTAGGTCGGTCTCTCCGCGCCGTTGCCGCTGTCGCTGCCGCTGTCGCTGCCGCTGCTGCGCGACAGTCAACCAAGTTCTTTTTTTTTTTTTTCCTGTTCCGCGCTTCTTCATTCCTTGTCTTGCGTTGCTTTCCGTCTTCCCCGGATTCATCTGTCTACAACAAAGAAAAGGGCGAAGACAAAAGAGAGAAAAAGGAAAAAAGGACCACTGTCGGTTCATGTGCCCGCGCCGACCCTATCCCGCTTTCGTGATCAGTCTCTGCTAGATTCGAACGCCCTTCAACCTTCCACTTTCTCTTGTGCCAATTTAATGCCCGTCTGGTTCGCATCGAACGCTTTCTTCACATCCACTTCACATCGCCAGCAGTAGGCTCCTGTCAAGATGCCCATGTGAGCAAACAAAAGCCCTCCTCCGCTTTCGAATACGTGCGCCGAAACTGACGCTATTGCTTCCCCAAAAATAAAGGCTCGCAGAACCGTGGAGGAAATATAAAAAGTTTCCTCCAATTCATCTGCCCGATCGACAATGGCCAAACAAGACCCTCGACAAAGCGCCGCGATGGCTGGCTACTGACCTGAGAGATGGCAACCAGAGTTTGGTCGATCCCATGGTAGGTCGAGAGGATCTGTTCTCCCAGCGCAGCCATGCCCTGTTGAATTTTCTTTCTCTTTCCCTTTTTGTTTGGAATGGCTTCTGTCAATGACATTCGATCAATGGGACTTGCTCTTTCTCGCCCAGTATGACCTGGCGTTGCTGACGAAACCACATAGAACGGCGAAGAAAAGTGGAAATTCTTCAAGATGCTCGTCAGTCTCGGCTACAAGGAAATTGAAGTTTCCTTCCCATCGGCCTCGGATACCGACTTCAACTTCACCCGCAAGCTCGTCGAAACGCCCGGCGCCGTGCCCGATGACGTATACCTGCAGGTCCTGTCCCCCTGTCGAGAGGACCTCATCAGACGAACGGTCGAGTCTCTGAAGGGCGCCAAAAAGGCCATTGTGCACATATATCTCGCCACGAGCGAGTGCTTCCGTCGCATCGTCTTCAATCACTCCAAAGAGGCAGCCTTGGAGACGGCTGTGCGCTGCACGAAGCTCGTCCGGGCACTGACAAAGGATGACCCGTCTCAGGAAGATACTGACTGGGCTTTCGAGTTCAGCCCCGAGACCTTTTCCGACACGGAACCTGCATTTGCCCTTGAGATATGTGAGGCTGTTAAGGCTGCGTGGGAGCCGTCGGAGGAGAATCCCATCATCTTCAATCTACCCGCTACTGTAGAAATGTCTACGCCCAACGTCTTTGCCGATCAAGTTGAATATTTCTGTCGCAACATTACCGAGCGAGAAAAGGTCTGCGTATCCGTACACAACCACAACGACCGCGGCTGCGCTGTCGCTGCCGCTGAGTTGGCCCAAATGGCTGGCGCTGATCGCGTCGAGGGCTGCCTGGCCGGAAATGGTGAAAGAACGGGCAACGTGGACCTCATCACGCTGGCCTTGAATCTCTTCACGCAAGGGATTCATCCAAACGTGGACTTTTCTGATCTCAACAGCGTCATCGAGACCGTCGAGACCTGCACCAAGATTCCTGTGCACGAAAGGGCCCCTTACGGAGGTGCCCTGGTTGTTTGTGCCTTTAGCGGCTCACACCAGGATGCCATCAAGAAGGGTTTCCAGCTCCGCGAGAGCAACCATGCCGCCTACGACGACAGGTGGCAGATTCCCTACTTGCCTCTGGACCCTCAGGATATCGGCCGGACCTACGAGGCTGTCATTCGCGTCAACTCACAAAGCGGCAAGGGCGGTGCTGCCTGGATCATTCTGCGGCAGCTCTCTCTCGATCTGCCGCGTGGCCTGCAAGTCGCCTTCTCCAGAGTCGTCCAAACGAGGGCCGATGAGCTTGGCAGAGAACTGCGCGCACAGGAAATCACAGAGCTGTTTGAAGAGACATACTATCTCAAGCGAAACGCGCGTTTCAGCCTTGTCGATTACAGCATCTCCCCAGATCGCTCAAAGTCACCGGCCCCGCCGGAAGCTGGCAAAACCCAAGACACCAAGGATTTCAAGCGAGTTTTCAGCGGTGTCGTTTCCTGCGAGGGCAAGGAGTACAAGCTGAGTGGGCGTGGCAACGGTCCGATTTCCAGCTTAGCAAACGCGCTGAAGAGCGTCGGAATTATCCTGGACGTCCAGGACTACAAGGAACATGCCATTGGCAAGGGCCGAGACGTAAAGGCCGCAACGTACATTGAGTGCACGGCAGCGGGAAGCCAGAAGCCTGTCTGGGGCGTGGGAATCCACACCGACGTGGTACAGAGTTCTTTGATTGCCCTGCTAAGCGCCGCCAGCAATGTAAGTTGACCTCCAGGCAGAAGCAATCCAGTGAGGCGGGTACGACTGACACTCGACGCAGTTCGCCGCAAGTCGGCCTAGCAGTCCCATTCTCAGTAGCACGAGGCTGTCAGATGATGTCACGCGTGACGGCCAGTCCAACGGCAACGGCCACGTCGACGGCCCGTCATCTGTTGTCGAGGCGCTGGAGGCGGAAGCGAGCATGATGTGAAAAAAACATTGGCAGGGCGACATGTGTAGGCGGGTTCAAGGAGAGTCATAGACTCCATGAAAAAGCATGGAGACGTGTTTTATTTACGGACAAGGATCGTGTGCCTCTTTTAATTCAATCTCCGGGCTGGCTGGTCTGAACTGCGGTATAGTACATAATGTCAATATGGAAGTTCAGATTTCAGATCCCCTTTCTGAACGAGTAGTCACGGGCCAACTTGGGTGCACAGAGTAGTTGAGTCACGCCGACTGGATCTTGACACACTCTGTACCAACAACTTTCCCCAGGCCACCGGCGCAACGCACAACGTTTGCCCTGTCCACTCGTGCTGCACGAAATGTGCCCCGCGCGTGTTCCGCAGAGAGAAGATTCTCGCAAATCTGGTTCCAAAATACCGAACCCCCGCCAGCGGAGACTGAACCGACGGTCCGTAAGTGGCGGGCCACGGCTGCTGTAGTTTGGATCTCATCTCGCTGGTTGCCAGGGAAGCTGTGGGGGCATTTGAATTACCAAAACACGAGAGTCCCATCGCGATAAACACGATGCGAAAAGCCATCTCGCCCATGCATTGATGAGGCAAGCAACGAGATGTGAGGGTGCGTTAAGGTTTCCCGCCAAAGCTTCCTTCATTCTTCCTAAGGCTGCCATGTGCAACAAAAGTAGTGCGAGAGGTCTCTTCAAACAAGGCAATGCATGCAAGTGTCTAACCCAGACAGTGGTGCGGTAGCACTCCCGCCCTCTTGCGCCCCGGCGGCGTTCCCCCCCTCCCCACATGATTGAGAGCCCAGGAAGTGGCCATTCACTCACATTTCAGAGCACAGTGTCCGCGTGGACCAAGCTTTCGCTCGGAAAGCCGTCCAGGGGCCGCTTTTGGTCGCAAGTGGGACTGCCGAGTACACTTTGCCACGGCCAGGCACGACATTCATTGGTTCAAGTCTGCCCGGAACCAAGCTGCGACAGTGCGGGACCGCTATATTCTGCACATGGCTGAAGTTTGGACACTGGTAGCCAGCCCATGTCGCAGATCTGGAAGCCGGCCGGGGAGATCCTTTTCTTTGCGTATGAATTGTTGTTGACGGCTCAGACTGGTGCTGGCGCATGGCTCGACAGGTCGCTAATCTGCATTTGTTTATCGAACCTTACAGTATGCTGTTTGTTGAGCATACGGAGGGCCCATGGCTGTCAGTTCGATGATGAGACCGTATCGCGGCGGTGGGAAACGAAGGTACATGAGGTACATATGTACCTGTTTCGCAGAAGACGAGGGACACATTGACGTTCTGCCGGAGGGTCGCCTGTCGTGGAGCCAGATAATTCCCCGGACGGTCCGCGGCGTAACGAGACCACGTTCAATCTCTGCCTTTCTGGCAGGAGGGACGAATGAGTCTGCCTTCCGGTCCTGGTGTGGCTACTGCAGGCAGTCAAGTTGCAGCACAGGAGGGAGTAACTACTCCGTAGTGCCAAGTGTGATGGTCCCCATGCTCTCTCTGACACGGGGGAAAGAGGGGCCAGCTTTCTTGTGGCGGGCGGGGAGCTCTGCAGTAGTCGCTTTCGGTTCAAGATATAGGGGCCGGGGGCTTCGGCTGAGGCCCTGGGTGCGCTGATGCAATAGGCATCGCCTGCCTGCCTCGTGAGGCCTGCGAGACTCTCAGACTGGACTAGACCAGATCAATTGCCAGCTGTCTGGTGTCAGATGCGTCCGGAATAGCGGTCTCGCCCCTCTGCGGTACAGCACCTCTTTCGCCTGCCTTTCCGGCCCTTAGAACCAGGTGCCGCTGCAAGGCGTGCATTCCCGACCTGCAGTCATGCTACGGGGGCAGAGAGTCCTCTTTCCCATCTTCCGCCCGCAAAACTTTGTCTTTGTTGCGACAAAAGGCGGCGGCGAGTGCCTCTTTTCTCTGGCAATCACCCATTACATAGTTCTCTCTCTCCATTTTCTCTCTCATTCTCCTCTTCTCGCTCACAGCTCACCTCGATCCTGAGACACATTGCCACGAGAGCTGCGACAGCAGACGCCGTGCGGCAACCTTTCCAAACGGGGAGCCCCCCGCCGCTGCCGTGCCCTGTCTGTCACCCCTCCCCTCCCCCGGTCTGTGGTCGCGCGCGCCGTGTTGCGTTGACGGTCAACCGCCAGAGAGGCCAGGGAAAAGAAAAAGGCAAACACACGCTAGAGACACCGAGACGCACACACAAAAATCAACCCCCCACCCGCCGGCGTGTTTTGGGGTCTCCGCTTTGTCGACGTACTCGCTCACACGTGCACCTTCTCGCCAGCGATTCTTCATCTCCCACCAGCTGGAAATCCACATGTCGAGAAGAACAACAACCCGCCATCATGTCGAGCTCAGAGATTAATCAGGTGCTCGCAAACTCGCTGTCTCCGGGTGAGTCTCCCGTCTCGATCCCTGGCTTCGTCCTCGTTCGTCGCGTCGATCTTTTGCTCGTTTTCTCCCATGGACTGCATCCTGAGCTTGGCTTCGTCATTCAGCTTGCAACTTGTCTTTTTTCGCGCACTTGGTACCCACGGCACTGTCTCCGAAAACATCTGCTAACGTCCTCAACCAGACGCGAGCCTGCGGAACGCCGCAGAGCAACAGCTCACCCAGGCTTCGGAGAGCAACTTCGTAAGTCAACATCCCCACCCCTTTTCCCTCCCCTTTCCCCCGGACTCTCGAATACCCTAGGCTTTGTCTGCCCTGGCCTTGTCCGCGTTCGCCCCCTCCGTTTGTCTCGTGCCGTGATTGATTGCTGATGGAATAATCTGCATGCAGCCGCTCTACCTAGCCACCTTGGTGCAGGAACTCGCAAATGAACAAGCAGACGCCTCGATCAGAGTAGCGGCCGGTCTCGCTCTGAAGAACGCCTTTACAGCCAGAGACTTCGCCCGCCTTCAAGAACTGCAGACGAAATGGCTACAACAAACGGACGACGAGACAAAAACGCGTGTCAAGCAACTGACACTCCAAACGCTCTCTTCCAGCAATGCGCAGGCTGGCAATGCTGCCGCTCAGGTCCTCTCCTCTGTGGCGGCCATCGAACTGCCTCGCAGTCAGTGGGATGACTTGATGCCCTTCCTGGTGAAGAATGTCACGAATGGTGCCGATCATCAGAAACAGGCTTCCCTGACCGCCATCGGTTACATCTGCGAGAGTTCAGATGCACAACTCCGAATGGCCCTCATTTCACATTCAAATGCCATCTTGACAGCTGTTGTGCAGGGAGCCAGGAAAGAAGAGACGAATAACGAGGTTAGATTGGCCGCCATTACCGCGCTCGGCGACTCTCTGGAGTTCGTCAGCAGCAACTTCAAGCATGAGGGAGAGCGCAACTACATCATGCAAGTCGTCTGTGAGGCCACGCAGGCAGAGGATTCTCGCATTCAGCAAGGTGCCTTTGGTTGCCTCAACAGAATCATGGCTCTATACTACGATAATATGCGCTACTACATGGAGAAGGCGCTGTTTGGTCTCACGATTCTCGGTATGAAGTCTGATGACGAAGATGTGGCTAAGCTGGCTGTCGAGTTCTGGAGCACCGTGTGCGAGGAGGAATTCTCGATTGAGGATGACAATGCTCAGGCCGAGAGCAACGACCAGATGCGTCCGTTCTACAACTTTGCGCGCGTCGCGGCGAATGAGGTCGTGCCCGTGCTGTTGGGGCTTCTCACCAAGCAAGACGAGGACGCAACTGACGATGAGTACAACATTTCCAGAGCTGCCTATCAGTGCTTGCAGCTCTACTCTCAGGCAGTCGGCGCGAGCATCATCACTCCGGTCTTGCAATTTGTCGAAGCGAACTTGCGCTCCGAGGATTGGCACTATCGTGACGCCGCCGTCTCGGCTTTCGGCGCCATCATGGAAGGCCCTGACGAGAAAGTGCTGGATCCCATTGTCAAGCAGGCCCTGCCCATCTTGATCACAATGATGGACGACCAAAACGTTCAGGTCAAAGACTCGACAGCCTTTACTCTGGGCCGAGTGACGTATGCCTGTGCCGAAGCCATTGATCCCAATCAGCATCTCCCCACCCTTATTGAATCACTGTTCAAAGGGCTCATCAGCAATGCCAAGATGGCTCCGTCTTGCTGCTGGGCTCTCATGAACTTGGCTGAACGTTTCGCCGGTGAATTCGGTGCCACTGCGAACCCTCTGACCCCTCACTTCAACCAGGCCGTCACCACCCTGTTGGACGTGACTGCGAGACAAGAAGCCGAAACTTCGGTGCGCACGGCTGCCTACGAGGTTTTGAACGTCTTTGTCCAGAACGCGGCTACGAACAGTCTTGAAGCCATCGCCTCTCTGTGTGATGTCATCATCAAGCGTCTCGAGGAAACCATTCCACTGCAGTCTCAAGTTGTCAGCGTGGAAGATAAGATCACGTTGGAAGAGATGCAGAATAGCTTGTGCACGGTACTGCAAGCCATCATCAGCCGACTCGAGAAGGACGTGATCCCCCAGGGAGATCGCATCATGCAAATTCTTCTCCAAATTTTGAGCAGCGTGGGGGCCAAATCAAGCGTTCCCGAAGCCATTTTCGGTACCATCTCGGCCTTGTCCACGGCCATGGAGGAGGACTTTGGCAAATACATGGAAGCCTTCTCTCCATTCTTGTACAACGCCCTCGGAAACCAGGAAGAGCCCGGCCTGTGCTCCATGGCTATTGGCCTGGTGAGCGACATTACCCGCTCTATGGGCGAGCGCAGTCAGCCCTACTGCGATAATTTCATGAATTATCTGCTGAACAACTTAAGGGTATGTTGAACATGGCTTTGAATGCATAACGAGCGAGTTTCTCGGCTAACGGTGGCCTGGCCCGCAGAGTACTGCCTTGTCCAACCAGTTCAAGCCCGCGATTTTGCAGTGCTTCGGTGACGTAGCAGGTGCCATCACGGGACATTTTGAGACATATCTGTCAGTGGTTGCGCAGGTTCTGGATCAGGCCTCGACGGTCACGGCCGCAACCGACGGCCCCATAGAGATGGTGGACTATGTGATATCTCTCAGAGAGGGCATCATGGATGCCTGGGGAGGTATCATTGGCGCCATGAAAGCCAGCGACAAGAGTCAGTGTTCTGGATATTCGCGGCTGATGGAACCAGTTGCTAACATGACTCTGCGCAGCCCAAGCTCTTCAGCAATACGTACCAGCCATCTTCAACCTCCTTGGTCAAATTGCCAACGACACCATCCGTAGTGAGGGTCTCATGAGAGCCAGCATGGGTGTCATCGGGTAGGTTATGCTCTGCTTCGACTCCTGGTTTAGATTGCTAATCAATCTTGCAAGCGATTTGGCCGATGCATATCCCAACGGCGAGCTGGTCGACGCCTTCCGCCAAGATTGGGTAACAGTCATGATCAAGGAGACAAAGACCAACCGCGAGTTCCAATCTCGCACAATTGAGACGGCTCGCTGGGCCAGAGAGCAGGTCAAGCGTCAACTTGGCGGGACTTCGACTGTCATGTCTTGAGCGGACAGGGACAATTCACGCATACCAGCGTTGTTGAGCCTCCCCAGACCTGCGATGTGGCCGTGCGACACGCTCGTCACGCCGTCATGCGCGGCCCAATGGACGATGCGGCTTGCGGCTTCCGGCTTGCGGCTCATGGCTGGCCGCCGGCAACGGGATTGCCCGTCACTTTTAAACCCCCACCACCCCCTTCC
>JAPFUF010000740.1:0-14047 GCA_030780645.1 Aschersonia sp. MBC 508
CTAGTGATGGCTGCAGCCATCGTGCGTTTGCAGCATGACCTAGTGTTTGTCTGAACGTAGCACAAAATTTCGCGAAATATATCTCAATATTTGCAATGCAGGTCAGAGAAGACGGCGCTCACGTCAGCGTTGTCCGGTCCTGCACCAGCGCTGTTAGCCCCGTAGACATGGACGATGGATTGCCCCAACTCTCCGTGGAGCGGCTCCTATTCTTCGCGCATTGTCGTGGTCAACTGCTATCGCTGTCTTCGTTTTTTGAGTCACAAGGCATCCAGAGCATTCGATTCTATGACAGAATCCTCATTTCCGAAAGGGGCTATTGGTAATCGAGACCATACAGATCTGCGCGCGGACGCAGTCGCATCTAGAAACGGATTTGCAAGACATGTGTGAATTATAATTGTTTTCCATAACATATCGTTTATCCAATAGACGCGCAGATCCAAATGAAAGGATCTGGTGCTTTAAACTGGCGACTATACATTCGTTGAAGTCAAGTGAGAATCCTGGCTAGAGCGACTGCATCGGGCTCATTTCGCTGCAGACCCAAAATGATATAATCAACAAAGACGGGAAGACAGAGGGCGACTCAATTGAAGTCGTCCTCGACGTCGTCATCTTCGTATTCGCTCTCGCCCGAGGCCGCCTCGTCCGCCACAGATGTCTGAAGGGCCTTCAGGGCTCTCAACCAAGAGTCAAATATAGCGGAAAGCTGCGGATCACGCGTCCCCTTGGAATCGACTTGATCCTTCAGTCGCTCATAGGCCTCTATCATGACCCGGATTTGCAGCCCGGACAGGTCATCACTTGAAGCAGCCGATAGCTCTTTGGTCAGCATATTGAGCCCAATTTCCAAGCGGCGATTGTCGGTGACCACAGGTTTGTCATGGAGGGTATGAGATGAATCTTCTCTTCCTGCTTCCTTCTCCACGTCTTCTGCCTCTAGGGGTGGGGAGGGCGGCGCCAGGCATCCTTGGTACCTGGTCTTGTCATAGGATGAGTAGACGATGGCGGATTTCGGTCGGGGAGATTCAAGTAATCCTGCGCCGCGCGAGAGCATGACAGATTCGCGCGGCATGGGCCCGTAGTTGCGATCGAAAGTTTGCAAGGGGGCCGGTACGGCAGAGAGCACGGGTTTCCGGTGTATAGACGGAATCCGAGGCACGTCTGGGGCATGTGGCTCTTCGACTTCGATCAGGGCACGGTACTGCCTCGCCATCGTTCGCACGCTCGCCTCTCTGTTCATGACAGCGTCTTGCCGTTTCTTGGCTGCCGCCATTTCAAGCTGTCCGATTGTGTGGACAGGCGTCTTGGCTCGTCTTCGTGGCCTTGTGAGTGATGGACCACGGCGAACCCGATGTGTCGAGCAGAAAGTCCCGGAGTTTTCTCGTAAGACGTCCGGGTGCAGAGCTGCGGACGGTGCTGCTGCGGGAGGGATCTGATGCGGCCGAGGAATTCTTGGAGCATATCGCTGCGGTGGTGGGGGATGAGGCGGAGGCTGAAGTGAGATGGCAGGCACATCGAAACGCGGCCCGATACAGAGAGGCTCGATTCTCGGCGGCGCCTGGCTTTGTCGCGGCGGCCTTGTAGCAGTATGCTCATTCTGTGAGTCTTGGGATATGGGCACTTCAGGGTTCCCGAGAGTGCCCATCTGCAGGCTGGCCATTTTGATGGCGTAGCTCAGATCGTCCGTGTTCCACTCGTCAAACGCGCTTTCTGGATTCGATTGCCTCGACTTTGTAAAATATTTTGAAAACCTTTGTCTGGAGGGCCTGAGATTATGAGCCAAGACGACGAGCGAGTGTCTCGACTGCTTGTGGAATGGCGAGGCCGAAGTCGAGGTCATGGTGACGGTGGACATTTTTGTATGCGGCAACTTGCTTGCACTTGACTTGACCGCTTTTCTATTGTTCTCCTGTCTTGTTTTTATTTCTCTTGGAAACAAAATATAGAAACAACAAAACGGGATAGCAGGATTCCGGTAGGGCGCCAGGGTATAAGTCCTAAAAATTGACCATGACTTGCATGGCATGCCCACTTGCATGCTGTGACCGGGGGGTGGGGGGCTGTCGCTGGGGTCCTTGGCAGGATGTGCACCGCCTCCCGGATCACGGAAGGCGCCAGGGAGCTAGGCAAGCGCCTGGCCGAGCCTGGCGGAAGGAGCACTGTACAAGCTGAGGGCATGAACGGGGGCGAGTGGGCCCAAGGCGCCTGGGGGCGGTGCAGGCGTTGCGGCGCATAGGCAACGCGCGTCAATCCTATTTGTACAATTCAGTTGTTCGTTCCTTCCAGGTTGTCTCAGATTTAGAGAAGAACGGAAGAAGATGGAGACAAATCAAAGCGACCCGTGTCGAAACTCTCTCGAAAAGAGAAAAAAGGGCACGTCACATCGCAGCGAATGCCATGTCGTTTCGTATTCCGTTTACTACCCGCACCGCAATATACACAAACAGCCCAAACCATTTTACGAGAATCGTGCTATTTTTAGTGCGCCAGGCGATACTGTGTGTGTGTGCTCAAGCACGTACCTCGGAGAGAGCTGGGCAAGGATCCCTCGCGGTGCAAATCGGCATGGTCGGTCAATGCTGGCAACAAAGGCATTCGTCACGGCTCAGCCATGCGACCGCCAATCGTCATCGCCTGTAGATCTTTGCCGGTCAAGATTCCGTGTGCCATGCTTGCAAGCTACCGCACATGAATGTTTCGGACTTGAACGGGAAAACATGCACCTTTTCGACATCTGGCCGGTGTCGGGCTCCACCTCCACGCTTGCTTTGCTCCTCTTTCAAACCCCGCAAAACCCGATAGACGATGATATGCTTGTCTTCTCCAAGATGTTGGGCTGCGAGGGTGCGCGTCCTCAGCATTCAGAGCCATGCAGACCAACGTGCCGCACGAAGTCGCCATCACCGGGATCCAAACCCGTGATGTGCGCTTCCCCACGTCCCTCGACAAGACGGGCTCGGATGCCATGAACGCAGCCGGCGACTACTCGTCGGCCTATTGCATCCTCGAGACTGACTCCCCATACACGGGCCATGGTATGGTAAGGGAATACGAACATGTCCTGTCTAGCGGCGGGCCCCGGCGCGCTGACACGGCGGACTGACTGTAGAGCTTCACTATCGGGCGGGGCAACGACATTGTCTGTGCTGCCATTCAACAGGTCGCCAGTCGCCTCTCGGGCAGGACCTTGTCATCGCTGGTGGCCGACTGGGGTCAGACGTGGCGGTTTCTCGTCGCCGACAGCCAGCTCCGGTGGATCGGACCCGAAAAGGGCGTCATCCACCTCGCGCTTGGTGCCGTCGTCAACGCCGTGTGGGATCTATGGGGCAAGGTGCTTGGCAAGCCGGTGTGGAGGATCGTGGCTGACATGACGCCGGAGCAGTACGTGAGGTGCATTGACTTTCGCTACATAACCGACGCCATCACTCCGGAGGAGGCTCTGGCCATGCTGAGGCAGTCCGAAGCTGGCAAGTCGGCTCGCATCCAGGAGGCCATCGCCAGCAGGGCCGTGCCCGCCTATACCACCAGCGCCGGATGGCTAGGGTACGGCGAGGAGAGGATGAAGGCGCTCTTGCGCCAGACGCTCGCCGAAGGCTACAAGCACTTCAAGCTCAAGGTGGGCGGCAGCGTCGACGAGGACCGACGGCGGCTCGCCATTGCCCGCGACGTGCTCGGTTATGATGAAGGCAACGTGCTCATGGTGGACGCCAACCAGATATGGTCCGTCCCGGATGCCATCGAATACATGAAGCAGCTCGCCGAGTTCAAGCCCTGGTTCATCGAGGAGCCCACATCACCGGATGACATTCTCGGTCACAAGGCGATCCGCGAGGCCCTGAAGCCCTACGGCATCGGCGTCGCCACGGGCGAAATGGTACAAAACCGCGTCGTATTTAAACAAATGCTCATGAGCGGTGCCATGGACGTTTGCCAGATTGACGCGTGCCGCATCGGAGGCGTCAACGAGGTCATGGCGGTGATGTTGATGGCTCACAAGTACGGTGTCCCCGTCGTGCCTCATTCTGGTGGTGTCGGGCTACCCGAGTACACGCAGCACCTGAGCACCATCGACTATGTGGTCGTGACTGGCAAGCGGTCGCTGCTGGAATATGTGGACCACTTGCACGAGCACTTTTTGCATCCCTCCGTCATCAGGGAAGGATACTACCAGACGCCAATGGAGCCCGGATACAGCGTCGAGATGAAGGCGGCCAGCATGGACCGGTACACGTATCCAGGGGAAATTGGCGTGAGCTGGTGGACGACGGACGAGGCGAAGCCCATTCTCGAGGGCCCCAAGTTCTAGCCGCAACGAGGCCAAGATGATGGTTTTGGAGCTGGGAGATGAGGCATGGGCGCTTTCTGTTAGATGAATCCTGTTGCCATGTTTCTGTGCCAAATTTGGCTTTGGCGTGCCGACCACCCGGCCGTGTTGGCCGTGTTGTATCGTCAAAAGTGTCACGGAACACATCTAGTGCCCTAGACCCCTGAACCGCTAGGGCAAAAGGTCTGGCCGCAGCCTTGAGCGCGTGATATGAGCCTCTGAGGCGTTTTCCAGCACGTAACACATATCGGTCAGTGATGTGGCTGTTTGTTCCCGACATTCCATGTGACTAGCTGGGGGGAGAGGGGGGGGGGGGGTTGACGAGATTCTCCGATGCATGTGTCCTGGAGGCACGATGTTTGATAATGTTTGCCGTCGCCTGCGTGCGTCGGGTGGCTGAAGTGGCGCGCCACGCCGTCCCACTAAATTCGCATCCATGCTCGACGTCGTCCCACCCACCACAGCACAAGTTACAGTGTGAAGGGGGGGCGTTTTTGATGGGAAGAAAAGAAAGGGGCGAGAGAGAAAGAGAAGGAGAAAGAGAGAGAGCGAGAGTGAGAGAAAGATGACGACGATGGCAACAGCAGTCATGGACAGCCTCTTTTCATCATCCGCCGCCCAACGGCACCCTGTCCGGTCTCTCTCGGTCCTCTTCATCCTGTGGAAGGGCTTCCTCATCGCCATCGCCCTCGGTGCATCCCTTTTCCCAGCTTACGACACGTCAACGAGTCTCTTCATTGAGCGCATGTACGGTCGCAATGCCAGCATTTCCACCTTGGCCACCCAGCTCACGCGCTGGGACGCCTTGTACTTCATGCATGCCGCCATCAAGGGTCAGACCGTCTATGAGCAGGAATGGGCCTTTGGCATGGGTTTCCCCTCGGCGATACGTCTCTTGAAGCCTTCGGGAATATCGGAGCCCGTTGTTGCCATCGCCATCACCCATGCCGCCCATTACATTGCCGCCTTGTGTCTCTACCGCCTCACCCTGCTCTTGTGGCCAGGAAACAGGCGACTGGCCTTTCTGTCTGCCGCGCTGCACATTCTGTCCCCGGCCGGTCTGTTCCTCTCGGCCCCGTA
This sequence comes from Aschersonia sp. MBC 508, assembly GCA_030780645.1. NCBI lineage: Eukaryota > Fungi > Ascomycota > Sordariomycetes > Hypocreales > Clavicipitaceae > Aschersonia > Aschersonia sp. MBC 508. The sequence continues at coordinate 5,411 of JAPFUF010000740.1, forward strand.
CAACGAAAGCCCTTTTGCGTGTCTGTGCTTCCTGGGAAACTTGCTGTTCGGCATGGGAATTGGGCTGGGATCGAGCAGAGACGACGCATGCGGCCAGATGAGGGCTGCAGGCACCGTGGTCGCATCGGGGCTCGTCTTTGGCCTTGCCACCACGTTCCGGAGCAATGGCCTGTCGAGCGGTCTGATGTTTGCTGCGGAAGCCGCCATTCGCCTGCATATGTTTGTGCAGTCGCCTCCCCGTCGGCGCCACTTGGTGGCCGTTGGGGCCGCAGGCGTGGGAGGACTTTGTGTTGCCGCCGGTTCCCTTGTGCCACAGACACTGGCTTGGAAGCGGTATTGCACCTCTCCCTCTCCAATGGGCAGCAGCAGCAGCAGCATGCGCCCATGGTGTCAACAGAGGATTCCCAGCATATACACGTTTGTGCAGGAACACTACTGGTAACGTCGTCCCACGCATACTTTGCCCCGTCATAACAAGACGGACCGGGGCAGGCCTTGCTGACCGTCAGAGTTGCCATGCAGGAACGTCGGCTTCATGCGGTACTGGACCTGGAACCAAGTCCCTCTGTTCCTGCTTGCGACTCCCATGCTCGTCATCATGATCAAATCTGGGCTGGACGTGCTCCGGACCTCTCACCGGACCGCTGCTATCCCTGCCCCGGACTGGCGGACAATGGGCCCGTTTGTAGGCGCCCTGGCTGCCAGTCAGGTCTTGGTGGCTGTGCTGGCCATCACAACATACCACGTACAGATCATCACGCGCATCTCGTCTGGGTACCCCGTGTGGTACTGGTGGGTGGCAGCGTGTCTGATGGACAAGAAGAGGGAGCGAGCTGGCTCGGCGATTGTCATGTTCATGGTCATGTACGCCGGTATTCAGGGTGGCTTGTTTGCTTCGTTTCTGCCGCCAGCCTAGTGACACAGCCGTTTCCACTTCGCACAAACGGAAAAGCGGGAGTGAATGGGGAACAAGAGCAACAGGCTGAATCGCCACACTCTGCTGATCAGACTTCTCAACGTGATTCGTGGCCATTGGAGCAGACACGAGATTTTCGTCGCCCGTACAACCCAGGAGTCGTCTGCCTCAGCAACTTGGTCTCATGCCCGCTTCTTCGCTTAAGTCCCCCGTCACACACGGGCCCGATACAAATGCAGCGAGCCGAAGGTGAATCTTCTGAGACCTCACACACGCCTTCATGAGCTGCGGCGTCCCTGCCCGTCGCCGTCAGCAGGCCACCTCATTGCTATATGAAGGAGGCCCTCGCCCTGTCCAATTCCGACTCAGGTTCAGCCAGCCAGCCCTCAGTCGGTCAAGATACCAGTCCCAACAGCCGCGCACATACAAACCTGCATTTTCCATCCCCCCTTCTAGACTGCATACATACTCTTTCTTCTCGGAAGAACATAAATCACAGTCCATTCAAGCAAAGAAAGGAAGCAATGGAGCCTGGCACCTACAACCATGCCAACGTGTCGCCGTACAAACCCCGACGCGGCGCTTCGGCAGCAGCAGCCGCGGCCGCCGCGGCCGCCGACTCTCTGGACTCGCACTCTGAGAGGACTCTGCTGGACTCACCCGTCTTAGGATCCGTAGAGTCTGATTCTGTCAACTTCCCTGAACAGCGAAAGGCCACCGTCGGTGCCACCAGACCCCATCCCAGCCCAGCGGTCGCACGGGAGACCACAGGCCAAGAGTTGCTCGGGGTCTCGCCTAAAGAGCGGTTCGAGTTGATCGAGCTCATTTACAAAGACCTGATCGAGTTCGTATTTGGCCCCCTACCCAAGCACCTGGCCAGAACCAATCCGGATCTGCGCAAGTTCCTGCGCGAGCGCTTGGCCACGGAACAGGTCAAGGAGCTGCTCTTGTGGCTGAGACACACACGCTTCCACGACCCCGAGCATCGAAACAAAGTCCTGGCAGAATTGAAGCAACTAGACTACCTGGACAATGAGTCGGCCCGGGTGCAGACGAAGGTCCAGTCCGAGATGTCATTGGCTGTACCGGCGATTGCGATTCCTTCGGAGGCGGCGAAGACGACAATGACAGCAGTCGAGGAAGATGCTTCGGAGACGACAGCCGCTGAAGAAGTGACTCGCGAACCTCTTCATGCAGCTGCGAGACCTAGGGCATCTACTGCTGCTCCAGCTGTGAGCCCGCCGTACTCGCCACGGCGCAAGTCCAAGCCGGGTGCGTAACTGCCGCCGCGGCGGTTCTATCCATCATTTTTGCCCCTGCCCTTTCCTTCTATCTCATTCCCCCGTCTGTGACTATGATTTTGGTTTCTTGCTTTGGCATGATCGCTAACAAGGCTCTTAGGTAAACGGTTCTTTCTGATCAAGTCGTCCAGCCTGGAAAACATCTGCAAATCGCGTGAAGATGTGAGTGTCTCCACCTTTTCCCTCGTCAAACTCCTTGTGATTCAAGCAAAAGAGCGGACGGAACGGGAGTTTGCTGACAAATTTCTTTGACTGTGCGCCTTCAGAGTCTCTGGATGACGCAGGAGAAAAACGAGAGCTCATTAGGGAAAGCTTTTGAAAGCTCTGACCAAGTGATTTTGTTCTTCTCCCTCAACAGGTCCAGCGCATTCCAGGGATACGTAAGTCCTCAATGTCCTTTTAAGAGAGATGCCCAAAATGCAGAGAGGACCGCGAACCTCGCCTCCGTCTATGGTTTCCCTTTCAATTTGAATGCGTTGAGGGAGTCGATCTTGCTAACAAGTCAAACAACAACTTCAAGGCCCAGATGATCTCGCTGCCAAACTCAAAGATTACGTTGCCGCCATGGATCGCCGCTACCAATGAGGAGATGGGGGGGACCACGCCTCCCTTTCAAGTTAAGTGGCTCAACAAGGGCGACACAGAGTTCCGTTATTTTGATGATTTGGTCAATCCGTACAACGACCACAAGCCGATCTTTGTCGCGCGAGACGGTCAGGAAATTGCCCCCCACGTTGGTGAAATAATGAAGAGGCGCATGGATACTCTGCAGAGAAGAAAAGAGGAAAGAAAGGGGCGTGCTCGTACAGCACCTCGTCGCTCTCGCTCCCCCCCGGTGAAGATACCCACGAGCTCGGCTCATCGACAGAGAAGGGCCGAAGCGAAGAGGGGACCTGCTCCTGTTGCTCTGGAGGCTGACTCAGGAGCTTCTGGTGCTCAGCGGGCTGACTCTGCAGGGACTGGCATGGTTACTTCAAGATGGAATACCAAGCGTCAGAAGGCTCCTTGCACGACGACGGGCTCCCTGCTGATCAAACTCTGATACGAGAGTCATCGAGATCAAATCTGGTTGGAAGTCGGTCTTTCTTCCAACATCACGTCTTGCATTCATGTAACTCCGATCAAACTTCCTGAGGCGAAGTCTAGTACCAAAAGGCATGGCATCAGTCCAACGCGAAAGCCCCCCCTTCCCAAGAAAAGATATATAAAAAACCGTTTACTACTTTTTTCTGTGCAAATGCCAAGATCGTGACTGTTGCCCACGCTGTGTCAAGTCTGCCATTCAAGGAAAAGAAAAAAGAAAAGAAAAGAAAAGAAAAGAAAACGCTCCTGTGATGAATGAGAGAGGGGGAGAGAAGCTTTACAAAAGGAAAAGAAATTTTGACAAGAGGAACAGATTGGAAAAAGCCGAGCAATGTCTAGTATTCCTCGTCCTCCGAGTCGCTGTTGTCGTGCACCCGTATAGCCCGCCACCGCCTGTCGGTCAGATCCTGGGCGGCCGTGCCCTCACTTTCCGGATCGACGTAGCCGTTCCCGCCAGCGACGCTCAGAGCAACGGGCAGGAAGACCAGCGCGTGCAGGGCGGCAAAGACGACGAGCGCGAGCCAGACGCGGAAGTAGTAAATCTCAAAAATCTTGGAGCGCGTAAAGGCCAGCACGCACACGCCCAGCAGCTTGGTGACGGTGATGCCGGAGAAGACGGAGCCGCCGACGTTGACGAGGGCCGTCCACGAGCGGGCATCGCGCCCGCGCAGCGTCGTGTTGTTGCTCTCCATGACGGTGCGCGAGGGGAACATGAAGGCGCGGGCAATGTGTGCGCAGAACTCGACCGAGATGCCGACGCAGATGATGAGGTTGACGAGCGAGACGGCGTTGAGGGAGACGCCGAAGACGGTCATGGCGCCCATGATGTCGATGACGCTCATGACCACCGTCACGGTCAGGACGGCCGACGTCAGCGCGGACCCGAGCAGCAGCGTCGCCACCACGAAGACGATGCCGACGAGCGCGGACAAGAGCCCCGCCGTGAGCGGCACGATGGACAGGTACTGGTCGAAGAAGATGTAGAAGACGCTGTAGGGGAAGACGTCGGCGCCGGTCCTGCGGCTAATGTCCGACGCGATGCGACGCGCGGACGAGTAGGCCGCGATGAAGTCGGCCTGGCTGCGGAGCGGCGTGTGCGCGGAGCGGAAGTGGCTCGCCTTGATGGCCGCATTGTCGTCGTCGTCGCTGATGACCACGGCGTCCCCGTAAGCTGCCATGCCACCCAGCGGACACTGACTGTCGGCGGGCGAGGCCAGGAATTTGCGCAGATAGCGGACAAACTCCTTGTCCTCGGGCATGCCGTAGAGGGTGATGTTCCAGGACGGCTCGCGCTCCGCAAAACACGTCTTTTGATCGTCGTCGACGCAGCACTGCTCGTTGATCGGGTTCAGCCACGTGAAGAAGTCGTCCATCCAGCTCGCGGTCGGTGACGCAATGTACGACACGTCGGGCCGCTGTCGCTCGAGCTCCAAGGTATTGGTCAAGGACAGCAGCTGGCACGAGGTGAACCTGGAGCAGAGCGCCTGTTGCTGCTCCCGGTGCGACGCATCGACGCCGCGCGTGACGAAGTAGACGGGCGGTCCCGTCTCCATGTAGGCATACAAATCGTTGAAGTAGGGAATCAGATACGAGTCGTCGGGGATCGCCACCCGCTGATCGAGCCCGAGCTCAATGTCGGGCAGCAGGGCCAGCGCAGCGGCGAAGATGCCGAAAAAGACGACGAAAACGCCAGCCTTGACGCGCTTCCTCAGCAGGCTGGGCGCGTAGGTGTTCTTGATGAAGACCTGCAGATAGCTTTCCTCTTCAATCTCCGACACCCTGCTTCCGCCCACATACGTATTGCTACCGTTGAGATGGATCCTCGCCTTCTTGATCTGCCACCACGGCCACAGCTCGCATCGATGGTCCTCCACACGCATCTGGTTGAGGGCCAGGAAGGACACAAACATGGTCATTTGCAGGATGGCATTGACGAAGACGGCCCCGGCAGCGTACGCGGCAAAGTTGCGCACGGCAGGCATGCCCACGACCGCCCCTAGGGCAAAGGCGACGGTTTCGGTCAAGGCCGAGAACAGGATCGAGGGCCCCATGCGCCCCAGGGCTCTGGCCACTCGCTCCTCAACCATTTGATCAGGACAGCTCGCATTGACCCTTTCCAGCTCGTGGACAATGAGGAAGATGTTGTCGACGCCGACGGCCAGTACAATAAAGGGAATCACCTCGACGATGATGAGCGTAGCCTTCAGACCGACCCACGAGAAGAAACCGATCGACGCCGCAATCGACATCAGAACAATGAGGATGCCAAGCAGGCCGAGAGTCACCTTGGACTCCACCAGAAGAAGCGCCGGGTTTTTGAAGATATGTTTAAAGGGCGTCCCCAGAGCCATGCAGGCATAGATGAACATGACAATGTAACTGACCACCACGATCTTGGCATCAGTGTTGGTGGACTTGTTCAGCTCCTGCTCGAGACTGATTTCGGCGTTGAAGGACAGTCTGAGGCCACGCTGCCTGGCCTCTTCTCTCACTTCCAGCAAGCGGTCTCGCAGCGCATTCTCCCAATCGACCACTCTTCTCCAGGCGTCGCTGCCCTCGGGATGATTTCTGACGACCCAGGTAACGGTCAGAGCCTGCGCATCAGCGACATCGTCATGGAAGCCTCCCAGGATCATGCTCGGCTCGATGGGCTGGCCAAAGTCAGGTCGACACTCGACAGGAGAGCTGGCGCATCTGCGAAGGTCGTCTTTCCACGTCTTGGGGTCCATGACACCACCCTGGTCATGCCAGTACCCGGTCACCGACTGTACGACGCAGGCGTCGCCGGACGGTTTGAAACAGAGGTCACGCAGGTACTTGCCAAAGTCTGGACTCTCGAGCGCTTCGATGCTCTTTTCAACGTCGACCCACCATTTGAGTGTATCGTAGCTTAGCACCGGACCAGGACCACCAGGCTGAGTGTCGTTGACGAGGAAGATCTTTTCGGCACGGTAAAAAGCTCCGAAGTTGGCGTCGAAGTAAGCCTTCTCTTGCGCGGCGGCGGATGACGGGCTGACCCAGAGCTGCACGGGATCCTTCACCAGCTCGAATCTGATCCAACCAGCGCTCAATATGGCGACAAGCAGGAGGCTCGAACCGATCGTCAATCCCGGGAACCGGGAAGCCGCGTGGCCTAGGCGGTAAAACATGTTGTCGCAGCGATCGTTGATCCAGTAGCGTTTTGTCGGCCGATCGCGCATCGCCTCGTTCAAGACTGGCCCGCCCTCGTCCTCATCGTCGCTATGCGAGGCTTCATGCAAGAGCCTTGTTCTCTCGACGCGATGCTGAGCATACCGTTTCCAAGCGACATGGCCAAATACAGACACGGCAAATGCGAAGAGCAACACGGAATAAATGAAGATGGATGCGAACGACAGGCACGGGAGGAGGCCGACGTGACATGATGCAGAGTCGCGAACTTGGGGCAGCTCGGGACAGATGGCAGGGCAGTCGACACAAAGGCACCTGTAATCGGGGTCCTCGTCGTTGCATTTCTTTGGCGTCATGTCGAGGGGGCCCATGCCGGGTTCCGCGTAGGACTCTGGGAAGTTGATCTGGAAGGGCGATCCAAGCAGCTTTTTGTCGCCCAGGAACTTGAGCATGCCGTGATAGTCCTTGGCCCCGCCTCCGATCAAGTCCATGGCCCGACTGTTGGCGCCACCAAATTTGACTTCCTTGCAACTTTCGTAGAAGCCAGAGCCATATTCCTCCGTCACGAGATGATCGAGCTCGGTCACGAGCAGCTTGTCGTTTTTGGGCGCAGCTTGCGTGACGTTGACGAACAACGATTGGTCGGGTGAGCAAGTGAATTTGCAAAACAGGTTGAAGAAGTTGAATCTACACGCGGGACACGAGGCGATGAGCGAATTCGGGGTGCCCAGTTCGGACTTGAGAGCTCGGACCTGGGAAGCCGTCGTCAGCAGTCACGTCGAGCCAGTGGGCTGACAGTCTCATGGAAGCTTGCATACCTGCTCGATGGTGCAGCACACCGGGGCCTCGCTCCATTCGGCACCGCACAGGTCGACGAGCTCCTTGCGAAGCTCGGCGTCGGGATCACGGGCCAAGTCATTGTCGACGCAGGGGAGTTCCTTGCCGAACAAGCTCTGCTTGCCGCACTGTCCGCGAAAGGCGCATCGCCCAGCTTCGTGTTTGGCTGTGTAGAGAGGAGAGTCGGCGATGGCACCGGGAAGCAGCCATGTTGCTCCCAGAAAAGCCACGACGTGGTGACGCATCTCGGATCTACCGGGCGAGACGTGCCGGCAGCAAGCAGCTGATGGGCTCGGATTGCAATCACCGACTGGCCGTATTTTCGTGAGGATGCTGGGTCGAATGAAGGAAAGAAGGGATGGACGAGGGGGAAAACGAGACGCTGCAGTTACGAGAAGGGAGGTCTTTGCAAGGACCAAGGTTTGGGCACGCACGCCCGCATAAAGGTCGTGGGCCGGCAGGTCACAGTCTGTATGTAGCTGGAGCTGTTCCTGGCGTAGCGGCCGTCTGGGGGAGCTCCAGCCTCTCGGATCGGATCTGCTGCGTCGCCCGGCAGCGGTAGCTCGCGCGTACGTGTGTAGTGCCTTGAACGTGGCCCAATCTCCATTCGTACACGGTGCACCGGACCCACAAGTGACCAGACGGCGGCTGGCGACTGAGTCGTCGTCGCTCTCAACTCGACGTGGTCCCACCCCGCACGTGAGCGTCATCGACAACAAAACCAAATGTCTGTGTCATCGTCCACCCGCCGGCGCTCCTTGCCTACAGCTGGTGTCCGATATTGCCCAGGGCCGCCGTGTAATAAGGTGGGCATAGCACTCTGGCGCAGGCGTCCCTGTTGTAGCGCGATTTCCAACATAAGCTTTCCTTGTCGGTGCCCACAACCCCACACACGTCATTCGCGTCCTACTGTACCGTACATATACTAGATGGGGCGCGGCCTGCCAACTCGCGCTGCAAGCAAGGGGGGGAAAAAACCAGGAAAATAAAAAAAGGCATGTCATTCAAACTCTACATGCAAAACCTTATGCAGCCAACCGCCATGCCAGCCAAGATTGTGCAGCCAAGGCTTCTTCCCTCGTCTGAAGCGTGAAACCGTTTATCACTTGTGAATGAGTACGAAACATTTCTCTTGGATAATGCCCGGCCCGCGGTCACACATACATTCAGGATATGGCCAGTGGGCAAGAAGAAGAGCCCGATTTGTTGCAACAACTCGTGGTAGGTCCGCCGCGTGAATAGTGAATAGACGGGGGGGGGGGGGGGGGGGGGGGGGGGGGGGGGGGGGGGGGGGGGGGGGGGGGGGGGGGGGGGGGGGGGGGGGGGGGGGGGGGGGGGGGGGGGGGGGGG
>JAPFUF010000741.1:0-31581 GCA_030780645.1 Aschersonia sp. MBC 508
CTCTTTATCCTTTTCCTCTTTTCGTCGTCTTCTTCTTGTCTTTTATCCCGTCATCTTTGACAACAAGGCATTTTCGCCTGGCCTGGCACAGCAGACACATCCACACACACACACACACACACACATCGACTAGCAGCGCTGCGAAACCGGGAGTGCGAAAAAAAAAAATAAAACTTTGGGCACAACCAGGGGCTAAGCGGACGGCGACAAAGGAGAAAAGCACCACACTAGGGACCCTTGGATTATCATCATTTGTTTCATTTTAGTCATGGTACGTGCGGGATGGCGTCGGGCCCTGCGAGAGTCCTTTTGGGTTGGAATTCATCCGGTTGGGTCAGATCATATGGCGTTCGTGTTGTCTGCATGGCACACGTCACGGAGCAGCAGTGGTAGCAAACACACTAGCGATAGCAATAGCAGCAGCAGAATTCTTCATCATTGCAATCCAAGAACACTTGAATCCGAGACCATCAAATAGCTTGGCTGGCGTGCTTCGCATCCGGCGCCCTTGGTCTCCTCGCCCAGGCTCTCCCTGTGCAAAGTCAGCCATACGCTATTCCAGCATCTGCCCTTCCTCGCTTCCTGCCTGTTACGTTCTTCAACCTCACCTTGTCCGAACTAGGTTTCACCATGGTCCACCGCCTCACCGTTGCAGCCATGACTTTAAAGTATTGCATTCATTACAATTCCTATTAGCATAAACCACTTTTGTGAGCCATAGCCTTGCACAATTTCGGCCGCTCTTCCGTCTGTTCAGCGTTGGGGGGTATATACATAAGCGAGCCTATTCTCTCGCAAACCAAGCATCCTTTTGAACCGGCGCCGCTACTTGGGAGCCTCTGTCCCGAGAGCTGAGGCGTGCGATCCGTCTCTGCGCCAAGTACTTGGAGAGTCTTTCTCATCGCCATCTCGCCCTCTTCGCCACCAGGCACTTTCTCGACATTTGGTGCCCTTCCTGTGCGAAAATTAGGAGAAATAGCAAAGAAAGTTATCTGTACAAAAATGCAAATTTCCCGGATTCGTAGGCCTCGAGCGGGCATGTTGAATGATTCGAGCCTCGTACGTGTGGTCCTAAATCCGAAGACCTCATGAAGGAGTTCAGCAATAAGCTGCAAAGAAGAAGAAAATAACGACAAATAAAACGGGCAAATGGATAAAACAGGTCGTAAACGTGGCGAGAGGGCATCGTGAGGGAGCTCATGCTTTGATTTCCTCATCCTTCTTGGCTTCGCCTCCGTCAACGGGCTCTGCACCTTGGGACTTGACGTAGTCGTCATAAACTTTGAGGGCTTCATCAACCTTGGCTCTCAAGGCATTGTCGTCCTCGATTCTGTAGGAATATGTCAGTACACTGCCGAGGGAGCGGGAATGCGGTCCGAGCACTTACAAGCCGATAAGTTCAGTATTCTCCATCTCCAAAAGCATGCCGGTGATCTTTCCGGCAAGCTCGGCATTGATGACTTGAATCTTTGGGAAGATGACCTCACCGAGCATCTGCTTCTGTTGTGCGGGTGGAGCAGCTGAAAGTTGAGACTGCAGAACGGTGAGTGTGTTGCCCTCAACACGAGGGGCGTGGCCGGGTCCGACATTATTGTTGCGGCCATTCATTCCGCGCCCGGCACCCGGCCGACCACCTGTGGGAGGGTAGCCCATGCCACCAGGAACGCCATTGGGAGGCATACCGCGACCGCCCTGAGGACCGCCACGACCTCCGCCCAACGCAGCTGCCTGCTGAGCTTGGACAGCTGCCATGAATTGAGGATTGCCGGCCTGGCCGAACTGTGGGGGAAACTGTCCCGGCATGCCGTACATATTGGGAGGCATTTGCGGGGGAACACCGCCGCGTCCAGCCTGCTGGGGAAAGCCGGGGAACTGGCCTGGTCGACCGCCCTGGACGCCACCCATGGCCATACCGGGCTGGGGAAAAGGCATGCCACGGCCGCTTTGAGTCATGAACCCGGGTTGCTGACCGTAGAATACCGCTTGAGGTTGCATGTATTGCTGGGGCATACCAGCGGCAGCGGCGGCATGCTGCACGCGCAATTGATGGCGAGCCTGGATACTAGCCTCGAGCTGGCTCTTGCGGACATCCTTGCGCTGAGCGAGCGCGACATACAACGGCTTGCCATTGATCATGCGTTGGTTCATCTCGGCCACAGCCTTGGTGGCATCGTCAGGGGCGCTGAAGCAGACGAAGCCAAAGCCCTTGCTCTTACCAAGCTTTTTGTCGCTTTTCTTGTCAGCCTTCTTATCGGCGGTAGCCTCTTCGCCGTCCTTGCCCTCCTCTTTGCCAGCTTCGGTTTCCTTCTCCGCGCTGTCCTCCTTCTCTTCATCGGAACCGTCGGCCGGCGGGTCTCTCATGACCTTTGCAGAAGTGATCGTCCCGAGGGGGGAGAAAAGCTGGCGGAGTTTCTCATCATCGACGTCGTCATCGAGATTTTTGATATACAAGTTCACGCCTTGATACTTGGTTGCCTTCTCAATGCGGGCCGCCTCGTAAGACCTGCGAAGCTCCTCCTCCCTCTCGTGTTTCTTCTGAGCTCGGCCAACATACAGATCTTGACCACGGAAATCCCTACCATTGAGCTCTTCAACGGCTTGGGCAGCACTCTCATGGGTCGTGTAGTTGACGAAACCAAAGCCTCGACTCTTACCATCCTGGTCGCGGGCAAGGGACGCAGAAGTGATGTCACCATACTGCTCGAAGAGATCGCGAAATTCGTCATCCGTCGCATCAGGTTGAATGTTCTTGACGTAAATATTGGTGAAGTTTGCCTTCATCTCGTCGAACTTGCTCTGCCGGTCTTTCTTAGGAATATGATGACCGACGTAGACTTTCTTCTCATTGAGAAGCATGCCGTTAACGTGCTTGATGGCCTGCTGAGCAGCCTCATCAGTCTCGTAGTGAACGAATCCATAACCCTTAGAATTGCCGTTCTCGTCCTGGGCGACTTTGCAGCTCAGAATGTTGCCGAAAGCGGCAAAGGTATCATGTAGTGCCTTGTTGTCAATGGCAACATCCAAGTTCTTGATGAAAACATTGCCTTGACCGGTCTTGCGCAGGGCTGGATCGCGCTGGGACCACATGATGCGACAGGGACGACCCTTAATGACAGTGTAGTTGAGCTCTTCGAGAGCTTTCTCGCCGTCGGGTGTCGAGGTGTAGTTGACATAGGCGTATCCCAAAGAACGACGGGTGACGGCGTCGCGGCAAACACGAATGGAAGCCACGGCGCCAATCTGAGAGAAGAGCTCGAAGAGCATGGCTTCGGTGACGGAGGGATCGAGCTCTCCGACATAGAGAGAGGCGGAGTTTTGGGGGTGAGGAGCAGCAGAGTTCGGGGTTGGAGCCGACACATCATCAGCGCCAGCGCTCACGGTGGTGTCGATGGTGGGCTGGACATCTCCGTTGCCATTCAGGGTCGTGTTGTTGAGTTCGCTGGCGAGCTGGTCAACAGCGCCGGAAGAAGTAGTGGCGGCCATTTCACTTCTTTCGATGGAAGACTCAAAGTGTAGATCTAACAATAGAAGAGCGAATCAGCTGTCAGCGGGCGCAATCTTGAAGGCTCAGCGAGAACCGGAGATGGCGCCGAAGACGAAGAGCAAACATACGGGCGAGAGGTTTGCAAACACAGTCGTCCGCACGCAAAGATAGGACGCGCAGAGATTAGACGTGATGAGGGCGAGAGACAAACTCGGATGATGTGCGCGTTGTGGGGAGTCGGATGTTTGCACAAAGGCGAAATTTGAGTCGCGTGGGTTTTTTGAGATTTTTCAAATTTTTTTGATGGTTTTTTTATTTTTTGGTGTTTGAACAAGAGCAAGGACAGAGAATCTGGTCTAGGACCGTACCTCTGAACCGGCTCGCGTTGAAGTTGGGGCGATTTTGGATAAAGGGTGGTGGTTGTGGGAGAAGGGGGAGTGGAAATTTCCGCCTCGAAGAGTGTTTTTTTTTTTTTTTCTTCCTTCCCGCCCAAAATCTTGTATGTCTGCTGGTCGCCCAGGTTCGATCCTTCCTGCCAAGGCGGTGCGAGCAAGTGGGTATCTTCGCACCTCGCTTGTATGGAGGGGTACAAATTTGCCAACCCTGCCGCCCCTGCTGGCAGGAGAAGAGGAAGGTCCACCCACTGTGGTACATACGTCCAATACAGTCAGCAGACTTGGGCAGGGTGCGTGATGCACCAGGTACATTAAAGTAAGGTGACGGCCACGCAGAGCCCAGGGTTGCGTCGGTGGCAGATTGAAGCACAGGGCAAGGGATCAACGCGGGGCGGGGGGAGCGTTTGATTGTCTGGCTTGTCTCTCGGTTGGCTGGCTGCTCATGAAAGAAGTCTTAGAGCAGCCATGTTTTTGACTCTTATCTGAGGTGCAGGGGTGCATGCTAGGGACAGCGGCTCGTGGAGGGATGCACGTCTTTGCCTCGGGTGCACCTTTGTCTTTCGTGGCAGACTAATCTTAGACAAAAGCTCGCCACAATGCACATGACAATGCTGCTCTGGAAGGCGATGGCATGCCGCATGCGACTCGGCGTTGAGCTCGTCAAGATGGCAGACATGCTCGAGCCCGTGTTCCAGCAAAGGGTACTTACATACTTCTTCTCAACAAAACATGCCCAGTCGCCGTTATGCACATGCGACCGGCGAAACAGACGCCCGGCACCAGGCCTGCCCAGCACTGTACGGCGGGCGACCCCACCACCTCCACGCCCAGTCCGTTTTGGAGCTCCATCATGGAGCAGCTTACACAATATCGTCTGCATCATACAGAAGCCTCCAGAACGCCTCGGCGATTGTACCCGGCAACACTCGGTCAGCAGGCCCTGCACATCGCTGCTCTGATCAGCATCGTGGCATGCTGAGGCTACGAGACGGCCTGCCGTCACCATGTTTTCAACATTCACGGGCAACTCGAGACGCCCTCGCACCATCAACTTGAGCGGACAGGCCGGCAACCCCTTTGCCAACACCTCTTGGACCCCTTCCGCCGCCTCAAATGCAACCAAGACTGTTTCCGACGCCCAGGCCGAACGCGAAAAACGACAAGCAGAGAGACAAAGACTGAGGGCAGCAGGCAAGATACAGAGGACATGGCGTGGCCACTGTGCAAGACGAACTCTCGCCGCCGGCCATCGCGCCGCTTTCGATGAACTTTATTCGTCCTTTCCGTCGCCACGTCAGCGTCTCCCAGCAGCTTTCACCCTTTTGCTCTCCTTTTATTCTCCCAAATCATCGGAAGATGCCCGGAGAGTCAGCGCTTTCGCCCGGGACTGTGAGTCGGTAGACTTTGACCACATCGCACCACAAAGCACCCACTCCTCGCGCCTCATCATCTTGGCCGACATTCTTGTCCAAGCCCTCACTGCCACGACATCCCATGAGTAGGTGCACCACCGAGACCTATCTTTCCCGTGTCCGTGACGCGAGCTCTGACTGCAATACCGCAGGGATTCAAACCCCGACTCCGCCGGAATTCTCAAGCTCATCCTGCGATTGATGACGCATGCACCCCATTCTTTGCGAAATTCGCTTGGTTCATATTATAAGACGCTCGCGAGTCTGTTCCGGCGAGAATCTAAGGAGGGGAAAGATCCACTGGTTCAGGCGCTCATCGGCCCGTTGAACTGCGCTTCAGAAGAGGGTCAGTTGGAGAGGCATATGGGCTCTCGATGGATGATGCGGTCACTGACAGTCCGAGAACCAGACGCAGCATACGCAGCATTCGCGGCTGACTTTCTTACAAGTCGAGACTTATTCCTTCTGGAGCAAAACACAGCACTCTTTTCGAGCAGCGTCGACATTGTCAAGCTCGCTACTGCGATCCAGTCCATTTATCAGAATTCTCGTGGCGAATTGCCTTCTAGACAGGACCTTTCTTGGTTGCTGGCGCACTTCATTGGTCTGGGCCGCGCGTCCCTTGACAAGCAATCAAAAGGCACACAGATCAATGCCCTTCTGATTCAGCTTACGTATCTGTCGCCGTATATTGGAACCAGAATCAACTTGCAACCCTCACGGAAAGGCTCGGGTGACGACAATGACAGTTCTGGTTCCCAACCTTTTGAGCCCTTTATCTCTGATCAATTGCTTTCACTTGTAGATCATCAGGGAATTTCCGATGTACTGCGGGATTTCTCATCAAACCTGGCCGACCCTGACGCTTCAGATCCACACGCGACCAGTCTTCTTGCCGGATACATACTGCATCTACTGCATTGTTTTCCCACCCATGCTGACGAAACTAGAATGCGTCTTTTTCTCGAACAAATCCCCACCTCTTCGGGTCCTATTCCCACTTGCAAGTTCTTGTGGCAGATCATGCGGCAAACAAGCGTTTTCGTCAAGCTGCATAAGGAGTCGGAACAGCCCCTCAACGTCATCCGTCGCTACCTTCATGGTTCATCGCACTCACCTCAGACCAGCGTTGAGGATCAGGAATGGCGGGTCGTACTATTATTCCTGGAACTATATACCTTTACTTTGCGCCTGAGTGATGACGAGGACTTCTTCAGTGGCATTAACTCTCAACTCACTGGGGGCAATGCGTCTACGTCTCGACTACACCAGTGCAGCCTGTCATTGGTTGATGTCGAGGCTCTCACTATCTTCTTGAAAAATGCGGCGTTCGTCTTGCACTACAGGGCTCGAGAGCTCTCTCCTTCCCGTGTGGCCGTGAACCTATCAGAAGCGCCACGTGCGGACAGTTCGTCGGGGTCCGCGGATACATCTCAAGGTTTCATCAACACTGATTTCTCGTCTGCTGCGTCGACAAAACTGGATTTGGATGGGCTACGATCCATGATTACGACGGTTTTGACAATGTTGTACGAGCGGGACTCGAGGCAACATTTTCTGCCTCCAGATCACTGGCTCATGAGTACCAATCTGGAGCAGGAAGACTTCATCAACGCCGTGATTGTGGAAGAAGAGAGGCAGGTGCATGAAGCAGAGGCGGAAAGCGAGGATGAAAGCTCTACCGACGACAGGTATTTTGATGAGGATGCAGCATCTTTTGCGACCCACGCAGGTCAAAGATTATCCCGTCATGCTCGGATGGAGCGACTCAAATCGCAGCAAATTCGCCTTCAGAGGGAACGGAGGCTGGCAGAGATGGGGCCGAAGCTCGAGATTCTGAAGCACATGCCTTTCGTGGTGCCATTCGAGACAAGGGTACAAATTCTCCGGCAATTCATATATCTCGACAGGGCGCGGCGTGAAGGTGACACCCCCTTCTATATGGTGCCGGCCCCTCCTCACTTTCTTCCACGGTCATCCGCTCGCTATAGACACCATACGGCTAAGATCAAGCGTGGACAGCTCTTTGAGGATGCGTTCGAACAGTTTTACGGCATAGGCGACGGTTTGAAAGACGGCATTCAAATCACATTCGTCGACAAATTTGACACACCTGAAGCTGGCATTGACGGTGGGGGTGTAACGAAGGAATTTCTTCTAGGTGTGACAACAGAGGCATTCGGCAATGGCGGCAGAGATAATGGCGGCATGTTCATCTCGAACGAGCAAGGACTGCTCTTTCCAGATCCCACAGCCTTGGACACGCTGCGCGAATCGTTACGCCAAAGAGGTCTGGTCGACAGTGACGCTGAGTGGAGAGATGCCGTAGTCAACCTTTTGCGACGGTTCGAGTTTCTCGGGCGCGTGATCGGAAAGTGTCTCTACGAAGGTATATTGGTCGATCTAGCATTTGCCGGCTTCTTCCTCCTCAAATGGCCGTCGTCTGGGCCGAAAGACGAGAACAGCTACAAGGGGAGCATCAACGATTTAAGAGACATGGATGAAGAGCTATACAAAGGCTTGCTACGTCTGAAGAACTACGCGGGCGATGTCTCAGAGCTGGGATTCGACTTCACGGTCACGGATCGGATCTCGCCGCCTGGCCAGCCCGTGAAAACCATCACACGGAACCTGATAGCCAACGGCGACCAGACTCTTGTCACCAACGATAACCGTCTCTTGTATACATCGTATGCAGCCCGCCACAGGCTCGTCGTACAACCCATGCAGCAAACAACGGCTTTCCTTCGAGGTCTCCGATCCATCATTCGCCCTTCGTGGCTATCCATGTTCAATCAGACTGAGCTCCAGCGCCTGGTGGGTGGCGACTCTTCCGAGATTGACATTGACGATCTTCGCCGCAACACTGTCTACAGCGGTCTCTATGTAATCGGCGATGACGACGAGGAGCACCCCACCATTAAGCTATTTTGGAAAGTCATGGCCAGCTTCACCGACAGCCAGAAACGTGATGTGCTCAAGTACGTCAGTTCAACGCCCAGAGCACCCCTCCTTGGCTTTTCACAGCTGCGTCCCAAGTTCAGCATTCGAGACGGCGGGACAGATGAGGAGAGACTGCCCAGTACAAGCACTTGTGTCAACTTGCTCAAATTGCCGCGATACACGACCGAGGCGACTCTGCGGGACAAGCTGCTGTACGCTGTGACATCGGGTGCCGGGTTTGACCTGAGCTAGATATCTATAGAATTGGGACAGCACATTTATGATTAGGCGTCACGGCGATTCTGCATCGTGCAATCACGATTTTGTATTACGTTTTAACGAGCATCAACATTGGTTGGGCTTTCGTCATGGGATCGGGGAGCCCGGCGTGTTCTCTTCCATGTTCATTGGTAGCTCTTGGCCAATAGGTACGGCTTTCGAGCCAGCAAATCCAAAATCATTTGTCCAAAAAGACCATTCGCCCAGGCAAACCTAGAAAACACCCCCGGCGCGTATCGTTAGCAATTGCTTGCCGAAAGCAGTGAGGACCTCTCTTAAGGATCTCTTTCTTACCATGAGCGACTCCATCTCGTATCATCCCATGTATTCACAGACTCGTGGATCAAGCCCAGCCCACTCGTCGAGCCCATGAGCTGCCTGATGCCGCGGGTAATCTCATCATCGTCGTCTGACGTCATAGTCTGTATGATGACGCCCATGGGCCATGCCATTCCAGGACCCAAGTGCGGTCCTCCCGTGGAGTTGAGAACGGGACCAAAGCCGTAATACGGATTCGAGCGTGACAGCACGAACTGGCGCGTCCTCTTGTATGTCTCGTCGGTGTTGGGCTTGAAGCCAAGATGAGGAATGCTCAGCAGTGAAGGGACATTGGCGTCATCCTGCATACGCGAGAAAAAAGAAGAACAAAAGACAAAACATCAGTCGGGTTGCAGAGAAGTGTCGGGTGCAAGAGGCGACTCACCATAAAATTAGTAGAACCGAGTCCATCAACTTCGTAGGCATAAATGTCGCCGAATTTCGGGTGCTTCACAATGGCGTACTGCTGAATGGCCCTGTCGATGCCCTCGGCCATGGAGGTCATTTGAGCGGCAGTATTGGCATCAATAGTCTGCATTATCTCAGCGCACGTTTTCAGGAAGCGCGCAAACATCATGTTTGCTGGGATAAAGTACTGGTAGATTGTGGAGTCGTCAGACGGCCTGAAGAAACTGCGCACGAGACCAATGTTCCCGAGCACGGGGTTGCCGGCGCCGCCGTTTGAGACCACCTCTGTCGCGACGTTGGCATCGCGGAGCCAGGTATACGGCGACTGGTTAACGTGTCCGTCGTCTGTGTAGGTCCCCTGCATCATGTCGCTCGCGAGCCTGAGGATAGCCTTGACCGCAGCGGCCCAGCCGTACTTTCCGAAGAATTTGGCGTCGCGGGTTGCTTCGTAATAGTCCCAAGACAGCTGCAGGAATGCCGAGAGAGAATCCAGCTCGTACTTGCACTCCCAGACGACATTTGGGTCGTAGGGGGGGTTGACGGTGTCGCCGCGTTTGGCCAGCAAGCTGCGCTTGTGGTTGTTTGGCGGTAGCTTCGAGTCGGGAGGTGGTTGGAAGGCATTGCAGTACGGGAACTTGGTGATGTAGCGTGCCTGGAGGTTGATGGTCCCTCGGTACAGACTGGCTATGTCACTCTTGTTGTTGTTCGTAGCGTTGCTACCGGACGTGCTGTTGAGGATGGGCTTGTACGATTGCAGCTGGTTGGCACTATCGCGCAACCACATGGCATGAATGTCACCCGTCGTCACAAAGGCAAGCTATGTCCGGTGTCAGTCAATGAGTAGCCCAGGGTGAAGTAGCGCTTGTTCTGGACTTGCCTCCTCGTCCGCATTATTCGAGGCCTTGCCGTGCCACAGGATGGTCGTATCGACAGTGTTCGGCCACGTATTTACAAAAAGGGCATACAGATCCGGATCCCGGATGCTCCCCTTGACTCTATCGATGGTCTGTTCAACCTCGGGCACAGCATAGGACCGACATCTTGGTTCTGGGCGCTGAGACGGGTACTGAAATCGCCCGCTTGAATATGGCGCATGTCGCGCCTTGGCATACTCGCCGTACTCTGGACAGTCGCTGGGCACATCTGCCACAGCCATGCCAGTCAGCGCGAGTACAAGCTGCTTCCACATCGTGACGAGCCTTTGCCGAGGATGCTGGCTTTGTGAAGTTGGTGGCTTTTTTGCACCCAGGTCAATCTTCTCCGTCCCAACTCTTGAGTGGAGCGGACGGTCCTCTCGTCTGATCTGCGTTGGGCGAGAGAAGAAACGGCGCAAGGCGAGTCAAGGTTTCTGTCGATCTCTTTGTCACGACGCTGCCCGCGCCGTCATCCCCACGTCGTACCCTGGCGTCCATTTTAACGGCCCAGAAACAGATGAAATGATTGACTCAGAACCGACACATGACGGGCGCGGTACCGTCTCCCTGGCTGAATTATAACCTACAGAGGGGAAAGGGCCGAGAAACGTCCAATTGGGCTGCAGCGACGCTGCCGAGCTGTTCACCTGATACCGAACAAGGTGCTGTGCGAGACAAGTTAGCACCGTGAGGTCACATCGGGCTATAGCAACCCGCAAGAGCGGATGTATTGCGTCGCCTGGGTGCGACGAATTGGGACCGGCTAGCCGTTGAGCAAGGCGACAGGCGAAGATTGCGAATGCGGGGGGGGGAGGGGGGAGAAGGGAGGGGTCGTGCATGTCTGACCAAATAGGACGCCGCCGGGCGCGGAAAGAACCATGGCGTGCGTGTGTGGCTACTCCTTCCTTCCCGGCAAGGGTTCTCTGAGGCAGCCTGATTTTTTGAACCAGTTCCAGCAGTGACACACGTTTCACACTTGGGAAAGTCTCAATGAGCTTGAACTCTCACTCGGGAGGAAAAAGACAGCATTGTCGCTGATTGCCGGAGCGTACGCTTGGCTGTATAGTGAAATGCACGAGTACTGGACCACGCACTTTGGCCCATGGCATGTGAGCGCCCGATCGATACTGGCATAAGGAAAGTTGTTGAGGCAAAGAGTGAGGCAGGCGTTCCCAAATCAAATGACCCTTTCCTAAGTCGTTTATCGGGTAATTAACTACCTACCCAGTCAGTAGGCATCTCTCATTGTGATCGAACATCATATCGGTTTATGGCGATGCCGGATGGCCATCTGTAGCTACCCTACAACGGCGGCCCGAAATGGATTCAATTCACAACGGTCTTTTCCCTTTATGACATTGGACCCGTAATACCGGGTTGGATCGGCAAAGCCAAACCTCCCTACCAATGAGGGAGGAGCAAAAGTAATAGCCGGTTACCGACTCGGCTGCCATTTTTGTTAAACCACCTTAATGTACACCTATGCCAAAACGCCTTCCAATTTCCTGTTCTTCGTGCGTCCCAAGACGAGACTTGACGGTGTCGAAGTGCTGAGCGGAAAGCGAAAAGGGAAGGTCAGACACAAAGAATGCTGGGCACAGTGCCTGTCTCGAGATGCGTCCAGCGCGGCGTCGTCCGATCATCAAGACGATGGGTGCCGAGGCGAGCCGCGCCTGTGCTGGCTTCAACATCGACACGTGCCTGTGCGGCTACCATTTGCCCCAGAACAACGCTGCAGCTGCCAAAATTAAGGAAGTTCACCACCAGCAGACCGAGGTGTAGGAATGATGACGTCGAGTCCTTCGATCCTGCGTCCGTGGAGCGCGAGTCGGACCAAGTCGATGTATGCATCGTGGGTGGCGGCCCCGCGGGGTTGAGCGCCGCCATCAGGCTGAAGCAGCTGGCCAATGAAGCTGGAAATGAGGACTTTAGAGTCCTCGTTCTCGAGAAGGCTGGCGATATGGGTGCGCACATACTCTCCGGCGCTGTCATCCAGCCCTCCTCGATCAACGAACTCATACCCGACTGGCTCGACGATTCCAATCCAAATCGCTTCGAGCACGCGACGCCCGCGACGAAAGACAAGATGCGCATCCTGACCAAGACCGGCTCAATACCCGTCCTCGCCCCGCCGCAAATGCACAACCACGGCAACTACATCGTCAGCTTGAACCAATTTGTTAAATGGCTTGCTGAGCGGGCCGAGGAGCTGGGCGTTGAGGTGTACCCTGGCTTTGCTGCCGCCGAAGTCCTATATGAGTCAGATGGTTCTGTCAAGGGTGTCGCCACCAATGACCTTGGTATCGGTCGCGACGGCAGACCCAAGGATGCGTTTGAACGAGGCATGGAGTTTCACGCGCGGGTGACTATGTTTGGAGAGGGCTGCCATGGCAGTTTGACCAAGCAAGTCATTAAAAAGTTTGACCTTCGCAAGGATAGCCAACACCAAACATACGGGCTTGGTCTGAAGGAAGTATGGGAAGTCGATCCAGCCAAATTCGACAAGGGGCTATGCGTTCACACGATGGGCTACCCTCTACCCTTGGATGTATACGGCGGCTCCTTCATGTATCATTTTGGCGATAATCTGGTTGCGTTGGGCCTGGTCGTTTCGCTAGACTACCAAAATCCATGGCTCTCGCCCTATCAAGAGTTCCAGAAGCTCAAGCAACATCCCACATTCAAAAGCGTCCTCGAAGGCGGCAAATGCATCTCGTACGGCGCGCGCGCGCTTGTCGAAGGTGGCTTCCAGTCCATTCCTAAAGTTGCCTTCCCCGGTGGTGCCCTCATCGGCGACTCAGCCGGCTTCATCAACGTCCCCAAAGTCAAGGGCACTCACAACGCCATGAAGTCGGGCATGTTGGCCGCTGAAGCTGCCTGGACTGCTGTCAGCCAAACCGACCAGGGCACCGTCTTCCTCTACGACTACGAGGATGCACTACGCAAGTCGTCCATTTGGAAAGAACTCAAAGAAGTGCGCAACATGCGTCCCTCATTCCATTCGCCGCTCGGAGCTGTGGGCGGTGTCCTGTATTCCGCCCTTGAGGCCTTCATTCTCAAGGGTCGCGTTCCGTGGACATTTAAGCACAAGACTCCCGACCACGCGGCGACGAAGCCCGCAGACCAGTTCCAGAAAATCGAATACCCCAAGCCGGACGGCACCATCTCGTTTGATATTTTGACGAGTGTGTCCCGGACCGGTACGAACCACGAAGAGGACCAGCCCGTTCACTTGCAGGTGAAAGACTGGGATGCGCATACCGAGAAAGCGTACCCCCCTTTCCAAGGCCTTGAGAACCGATTCTGTCCCGCCGGTGTATATGAATACGTTGAGGATTCTTCAAAGCCGCACGGCGTTCGCTTTCAGATCAATTCACAAAAGTAGGTGTCATGTCCCGCCAATCACTCCCATAACCCAATGGCAGCCGAACTCGTTAGTTCCCGGAATTCTTGAGACACGTGCTAATTCTCGTCTGTTCCTCACCAGCTGCATACACTGCAAGACGTGCGATATCAAAGCTCCTCAGCAAGACATCAATTGGCAAGTTCCGCAAGGTGGAGAAGGACCCAAATACTACATGACCTAGATTAGAGGCAAGCGAGCTCGTGACCTGGAGACATACATATCTGTACGCGCCCGGAGACTCCACACCAACCCTTGGTTCCCTTGCCTCGTGAGATCCAATCAAACTGTTGGTGACATGTTGTGCATACCACCGGGCTGCTGGGCTCGGGCGGGGCCGGACTCGAGGTGTAAATTGATGAAGGAGAGGAGGAGGAGGGCATAATGGGAGCAATGCAGTGGCGAACCGTCGTAGGAGGGGGAATATTCATTTCATACCAAAGGAGGGAAAGAGCAATGGAAACACTGGCTTCGCATTTCGAGCACTGCAAATATCATGAGGAAAAAGAAACTAGTAAAGGACATTCATCTCAATAGCTTGATCGCAAGGCTCACTACATACCACTTTATTCAATCCGATTCTGTACGGGCCAACCTTCGTCTGACTAGTTTACTGCCGTACTGTCCAATACAAAAGCCCTGTCATGCGGTAGAAATATTGGGTGATGCCAGAAATTAAATAGGGGTCCAAGCTCATTAAAGCTTTCTCGTGCCGAGATGTCGACTTCGGTAGATGCCCGAACAACCCGACACCGCGACGTGGGGTGTCGCGAAGCTCGGAAATTGTTAGTGCGGTACTTCCATCCCGAGTCCTCGTCAGCGGCTGAGTGCATGCAAAGTACCTCTACCCTAGCATCGTGGACCCAGCAGAATTTTACACTCTAGCCGCCGTCCACTCGCCTTGGCATCTCGACGTTCCAAGCACGTGGTTGAACGAGGAAGGAAAACGTTTTCACACCCCTTGTGTATGGAGAAAACGCTTCTCGTATTCTCGTCCTTCAACAGTCTACAACGGTATTCAGATCAAAAATTTTAACGGTCGAGCGCAGCAGTTTGGGTGCATGTGAAGGACTGAAGCAAGAACAGCCTTCGTACCGATACTTGCTTGTGCAGCCAGTCAGAGACCGCAAGCGGCCTGCCTTTGTACGAGAGGGATGGATGGTTGATAAGAATTCCATGACTCACAGACGCGCACCGCCGCTCGCCCCCTCCCATAACCCATCCCTCCCCATCCAAGAAAGGAGACGAAGAAAAGAATTTTTTTTCTTAACGCATGGCTGGCTGTGAGGGCATTTCTCGGAGTGCGACGCGGTATGTCGCACCTCCGGCATCGCGTCTGCACGCGATTGGGGGCAAAACCGACAATTATGCAGAGAATTCTGCCGTAGAAAGGTTTTAGCTGCTGATTTTATGCCGACAAGCAATCATGGCTAATGCGCTGGCTTAACGCGAGACCTGTACAAAGGTCGACTTGAACGTCAAAAATTGGCTGGCTCACTTGTGAAGGTGGGATGGAAGGCAAGGATGCATTTCTCGTCAGCAGCCTGCCTAGCACTGGCCGAGGCAAAGAGGGAACGAAAGAAAAAAAAAGTGGGTGTTTCAGATAAAGACAAAGAACGTCTATCTGTCCTTTTTCGCGCAGGCTAGGGAAACTGCGGCGCTCAACGGAGTCGCCACGTACGGTTAGCAAAAGGCAATCTCGCCATGAACAGGGAGAAACGAAGGGCAAGGGGTAGGCCGCTAGGGGTGGTGGTGACTGGTCCACGACACGAAAGGTGCCATGTGTCGGCCCCAACCCCCCTTTGCCCCCATCTGCCAGCTCAATCGCGACAGGATGTCATGTGGTGACGCGGCGCCGTCGTGCAGAGTAGAGTGATGGACCCGTTGAGCTCGAGGTTTGGAATCGCTCGACATTCTACCTGCTCATCCAGCGCCTGAGTATCATCAGGTCGCGCTGGGATTTCAGCAACTTTGTAGCATCGCGTTATACGATGAATGGACTGCTGACGACAGGCCGTATGCAACGTCGGGGAAGGATCGTGGCCTATTCTCGACGGGTTGCTGCGTTGTGCGAGATGTGCGGTGCGAGGTCAATGGAAATTCGTGGGACTGGTGCGTGTGCTCACAAGAGGTGACCGAGGACAAGAGATGGCAAGAATGGGAGGTTGGATTAATGAGGACGATTGCTGACTGTGGTCCAGAAAGGGCGAGGGGCGAAGAAGGGGGCCGGTTTTCTCACCCAGAGCCTTGGATGAGAATGGGTCACGAGCGGAGAGAGCAGGGGAGCAACAAGCAAGCATCAAGCAAGGCAAACCAGCAAACAGGCAAGCCAAGATCCAGACCAGACCAGACAGACGCGGCCGAGTTCTCAGCTGTCCGGGAACAGGGAGTCTCTCGGTCCAGTGGTCATCGAACCTACTGCATCGTATGCTTGGAAGGGTGACAGCTGCAGCGCGAACACCGAGGCAGGAAAGGAGCACTTTTTGCTGTTCGCGATCACAAAAAGTGAGAGTTATAAGAACGTCCCCCTCCAATAAAAAGAGATCTGTTCGATGATACGCACACAAACGAAGTAATAGGAATTGCCGTCGGCGCTTGCTCACTTGGGGGCTGGCCCTTCTGGCACCAACATCTTCAGGTATTCGGCCCCGGCCCGTGATATGGCAGTACTTCAGGGGCTCCATTGAGGCTGCTCCAGGTTGCATGGGGGAGAAAAAAGGAGAAGAAATCGTCACGATGACGGCTCATGATTGGCTGGCGGTGGTCCAGGCGCTTGTGCTAACCTCAGGCTTGAGCCTCCACCGCCGACGCCACAAGCTTGTTGTTGCGTGGAGCATTGGCCAGGCGACGAGTGGTCAAAATTATAAGAACCCAGCCCTCCCCCCAGCTTGCTCGCGTGAAAAACCCTCGCGCGGAAATCCCGATCGGTTGGCCCTACGTACCTCCCACATACGTCGGCCACACTAATACTCTCCCACCCTCCATCCTCTTCACACCCACGTCACGACCCACTTTTCACCTTTGGCCGACTCTTCTCCGTTTCGCTTTTTGGTTTTCAGCATTCAGTCTCTTCTTCCTTTCGCGTGATTGCTTGGGCATCGCCGGACGCTTCAGTCGCAACAGACCACAAGTCTACCTGCAACCCGAACCGTCCGCGACATCAGGTCTCATCGCCTGCCTCATTCTCTTCTCTGACGAGTGCCTAAGTCTCTTGGAAAGCGAAACCGAAAATCTGTGCATCGTGTTTCGAAGTTGATCGGTATCGACTTCTTCCTTGGGCGACGGCTAAGCTCATCAACACTGAAACACGTTTCTTGAGCCCGTTGCTTTACCTTCCCTTCTCGCAAACCGATCCCTGGTCATCGACGAAAACGAGAAAACGGAGTCTCATCGTTGTTGTCGTCGCCATCGGATCCTTGCGATTGAGTAGACAACAAGTAGAAGAGATTAAAAGACAAGACATCGTCCTTTCGTGATATTTACCGGACTTTTGATTGGGTCCGGGCCTGTTGAGAAGAGAACACACTACTCGACACCTGCGTTGCGTCCCGGTCCACGAGCGCACGCATCACAATATCAACCGAGTGCCATTTTGTAGGGGAGACATTCACTTGTTCATCTCCCACGAGTGGTAAGAAAACCCTTTGATTCTATGAGTGCGCTTTGATTGATTCCTGCATTCGCCGTATCTCTGCCTACCGCGTGTCATTTGTCTCACTCATCAGTCGATTCTTTGATGGTTTTGGCATCGCAAAGATTCTCGCACGCAAATTTTAATCACTCTATGACACTGGAACACGAGCTGACAGTGTTTAACAGTCTTGCTCAACCAACTTTCCACAGCCGCACCGTTGATCAACAGTGCCCAGTATGGAGAGCATTCAAACACACCCGTCAAACGCTGCGCAGGCCAAGGCCTTCACTGCGCCTGGTTCTTTGTCGTTCCCTGGGGCAACGAACGAGTTGACGCCGCCATCAAGCAATGGTGACGTTATGCACCGACCTGTGACCAACGGGCAACCAACAGCCAACGGAAATGGGGTGACTCCCGCTACTCCTGCTGCTACCCCGTCTGCCACGCAGGGCCCGAGTGGCATCACTCCAACGTTGCAGTATGTATTCTCCTGAGCAATTGGGCTTGTTATGATCTCGTGACGCTCATTGTTGGTTGATTAAAGGAATATCGTCGCCACCGTCAATCTTGATTGTCGATTGGACTTGAAGACGATTGCCCTGCATGCACGAAATGCGGAATATAACCCAAAGGTACATACTGGCCCAAACAGATGCGTCTTTTGGTTTCAATGTGCTAAATCATGGTTCAAAGCGTTTCGCTGCCGTCATCATGCGAATTCGTGAACCCAAAACCACGGCATTGATCTTCGCAAGTGGAAAGATGGTCGTCACCGGTGCCAAATCCGAGGACGACTCCAAGCTCGCATCTAGAAAATATGCCCGCATCATTCAGAAGCTTGGCTTCAACGCCAAGTTCACGGACTTCAAGATCCAGAACATCGTTGGCTCGTGCGACATCAAATTCCCTATTCGCCTGGAAGGCTTGGCCTCTCGCCACCACAATTTCAGTTCCTATGAACCTGAACTCTTTCCTGGTCTGATTTACCGCATGATCAAGCCGAAGATTGTGCTCCTCATCTTTGTCAGCGGAAAGATTGTGTTGACCGGCGCCAAAGTTCGCGAAGAAATTTACCAGGCTTTCGAGATGATTTACCCCGTGCTTCAAGGTTCGTCACACAATTTCTTCTACGTTTTCGTTCAATAATCTCTAATTGTCGCAGATTTCCGTAAGGTCTAGAACCTCGAAGGTCGATGACGACCGTCATTCGCGGGATGTATCAACATGATTCGACATTCTTTCACCCTACCAATGTACGATTAGACCATTGGTCACGATACCACGATTGCTTTGATTTTTCTCAACACAAAAACAAAAAACAACCACTCAGCTGCTCGATGCGCCACAATCGAGCGTTGCGGAGTTACGACTGTACCATTTTACTCAGCATTGCATCGGCGTTGGAAAAGAAATGCACAATTTATCTATTTTTTTTTGTTTCTCTACACACGACGGGTAAAGGCTCGACTCGAAGGATTAAGATTTCCCATTCGACATCTAGATTGTTTGCGGTCATGATCGGCCTATTGCCATCCGCTGGCCGCATAATACTACTAAGAGAGGAGGTCGGCATCCGCTACGTGGAGACGAAATTTTCCTGTACGAGGAAAACGGGAGTCGTTGAAGTCGGCAAGGGTTGACTTCATCGAAGACAGCGTTTTGAGAGGGATAAGGAGCGCTTGGACAGCGCAGTCGCGGTCCAGCAAGACAACGTTGACGCGACTGGGAGTTTCCAGAAGGACGTATTACAGTTGCTCAACTTGATCGGCTATGAGACAGTTAGGATTAGCCTGATACTCAGATTTTGGTAACCAACGTGACGCTTGCCCCCAATGCATTGTATCGACGTCCTGATCCAGTGTCTGCCTTGACTAAACCATGCCATCTTCTGCCAGCCTTTCGCCTCCCCTCAAAATGATTTACCGTCTATTTCACACAACGTCTGGAAAATGACGGGTCAGTGATGACTACAAGATTTTTCGCTTCGGCACGACGGGTCCAGTCTGTGACACGTTCAGAGGCCGAGTTTCAGCAATCTAAAATTCGAAAGAAAGCTCAGGTAGCGGTGGGCGGTGCTGACCGGAAGGGCAAAGAACCGTGCAGCACTCTGCCGTTATCGGCGGCACCGCGGCCCAGTCTAGCGCTGATCGCGATCAACACAGAAGAAAACGCATGCCCCTCGGAGCCGATCCCCAGCTTTATGGGGCTTGACCCAATAACTTCTGCGCAGACGGCGCAAGACTGACCAACGTCACCAGATCTTGAGTGTTCATTTGTCATGGAAGGAAATCCGCCATCATCAATCCTCATAGTTGGCTCGGGAGTCTTTGGTCTAAGCACTGCTTGGGCATTGACAAAACGACCACTTTTTGCAAAGACGTCCATCACGGTTGTTGACGATACAACTGGGGGCCAGTTCCCACCCGAAGACTGCGCAAGCGTCGATTCCTCGAGAATTGTTCGTGCTGACTACGCCGATCCGCACTACGCAGCCTTGGCCAACGAGGCGCAAAGAGAATGGAGGAAGCAAGGTGTTGCTGAGCTTGGCGGACAGGGCCGATATACGGAATCAGGACTCATCCTGACGGCTTACGTTCCCGAAGAATCGAAAACTGGGGAGAAGTCAGGCATGGCTTACACTCAGGAAAGCTGGAAGAATAGCGTTGAAATCGCTGTCAAAGAAGGGCATCTTCCGGGTGAGATTGAGACGTTGGACAGTGCCGCAGCCCTTGGGGCCTCGCTGGGCACGGACACGCATGCCGGAGATTGGGGCTACCTGAATCCATTCTCCGGCTGGGCAGATGCAGGCAGGGGCATGAAATGGCTGTTCGAGCAGGTCACTACCTCTGGACGGGTCGAATTTGTTGAGGCCAAAGTTGGTCGACTGAACACGAGAGAGGGGGCGGTCACGGGCGTGCAGCTATCGGATGGCCGACTCCTAGATGCCGACGTTGTGCTCGTCGCTGCCGGGGCATGGACTGGCACACTCATCGATCTGAGAGGGCAAGTCGAGGCGACAGGTCAGGTCCTGGGCTACGTTGACATCAGCGACGAGGAACTCGCCGTACTTTCCGAGCAACCAGTCGTGCTGAATCTGTCGTCCGGACTGTTCATAATACCTCCGCAGGGCAGGACTCTGAAAGTCGCAAGGCACGGCTTTGGCTATCTGAACCCAAGCGTGGTACACAGTGCATTACCTTCATCACCTTTAGCGGAACAGAAGCCTATTGTTGTCTCCAGACCATGGACCAGCAGAAACGAGCTAGCACGGCGACTGCCACACGAGGCAGACATGGATCTCAGGCGCGGCTTGGCCCAGTTGTCTCCTATCAAAGGTCTTGAGAAGCGGCCATGGAAGGAAACGAGGTTATGCTGGTACTCGGATACAAGAGACGGTGACTGGCTCGTAGACTGGCATCCCGGATGGAAAGGGCTGTTCATAGCTACAGGTGATAGTGGCCATGGGTACAAGTTCCTGCCTGTATTGGGCGAAAAAGTCCTTGATTGTATGCTGGGTCAAGGTGGCCCAATAGGAGAGAAGTGGAAGTGGAAGGAGGTAGATGACGAGACGGTCGGGCAGGAGACTGATGGCAAGTTCAACGGCTTGGTCACCATGGACGGTAGTCGAGGTGGACTCCCAGGAATGGTTTTGGCGGAAGAGATGCAGAAAGACAGGTATCAGAGAGGCGCGAAGCTGTAGACGGCTCTTTGAATTCATGTTTTGTATCTCACTCTTATTTGGTAGGCTGACCAGACAATGGGGACTATTTCGTGACAATACATGCATGAGGCTTCCTGGTCAAGTCCCGTTTGGCGGGGATGGGTCCTGGTGGGTACCCAGGGTATTCAATGCACGTATCGGGGCTGGATTGCGACCTCTTGCCCTGTGCTAGACAGGAGCCGCAACGTCACCGGCGCCTGCCCTCTTTGCGCGGAGGACTGATCTTCGGAGCCTAAAGAGAAGTAAAGAAAAACATGTCGTGACGTGCCCGAAATTTCAGTCACCATGTCGTCCGGGACAGAACGCAACGATGATTTCGCAGCTGCCAAGGTCAAGCTCCAGAAACCCACAAAGCAGTCAGCCTTTGAGCGATCAAAGGCAGAGGCAGAGGCCAAACGGAAGCGTGAAGCAGAGGAGACTGCCGCTGTGTACGCCGACTTTGTCAAAAGTTTCGATCGAGATGAAGATGACAGGCGGGATCCAAACGCTGCCAAAGTAGGGGCCCCTTCGAGAGGAAGATTGGGCCTTGGAGGAGGACGGGGAGGAGCACCACCACCACCCTCGGGACACGGCGCTTCGAAGAGACACTTTGTGTCCTCGGGACTCAAGAGTGGCCCTGGCAGCCTAGGGCCACCGCCCGTGTCCTTTGCGAAAAAAAGGTCATTTAACGACTTCAGAGGTACCGGAGAGCGACTGGGGGGCCCCGACGATGCCCATAAATCGACATCGGTTGCCACGGCCTTCAATGCCAGCGACGACGAGGATGCCGAGGAGCTGAAAGACCGAGCCGAGGAGAAAGCCATTGCGAAGCCGACGCTCAAACTTGCGAATTTGCCGCCGGGAACGTCGCCCGCAGTTGTCAAGGCATTGATACCCGAGAATTTAAGCGTCGAGAACGTCAAGATCCTGCCACCAGTTGGCCCCGGTGGCTCGGAACGGAAATGCGTCGTTGCCATAGTCACACTCTCGAAGGAGACGCCGGCGCATGAGATGGATACGGCTGTGAGTGCACTGCAGAATCGCTACCTTGGGAACGGCCACTATCTCTCGCTACATCGACATCTGTCATCGGCTGTCGTCGCATCGGCGGCTTTACCGAGTCTTTCATCGTCAATATCCGGAGCACACCCATTTGGCGCAAAGCCAGTGGAACAGGCGTCCACGAACCAAGAAAAGCCAGCTCACCACCAGCCAGGCTTTCGTCGCGGATTTGCGCCCCCAACATCGTACGGCCCTGCTGGACTTGGCGTCAGCAGAACAAACCTGCTGCATGTGCCTGTCCAGCCGCCACAGGATGTGCGGATAATCCAGCTCATCAATAAGACCATTGAGGGCATCCTGGAGCATGGACCAGAATTTGAAGCACTACTCATGTCACGATCCGCGGTGCAGCGGGAAGAGCAGTGGGCATGGATTTGGGATGCGAGAAGTCAAGGCGGCACTTGGTACCGTTGGCGTCTGTGGCAAATCATCACCGGATCAGAGTTTAGACAAGTCAAAGGCAAATACGTTCCATTATTTGATGGAGGCCACGCGTGGAAGTCACCTGAGAAGGGACTGACCTTTGAATATACGACCTCGCTGGATGAATTTGTCTCAGATGCGGAGTACAATTCATCTGATGATGAAGATACGGATGCGGAGGGTAACGGCGATCACAATGGCCCCGAGCTGGAGTTGGTCTTCCTCAATCCCTTAGAGAAAGCCAAGCTCGTTCATCTCCTGGCGAGGCTGCCCACAGCCTTGAGCAAGTTACGCAAGGGGGACATTGCCCGAGTCACGACATTCGCCATAGCGCATGCCAGCCGTGGCGCAGATGAAGTTGTAGACATGGTTGTGGCCAATGTTGAAAGGCCTCTATCACTGACACTCACCGAATCAAAGAAGAAGCAAGGAATTAAACCAATCGATTCGACGACAAGTATGGACGACACTGCTACAAATGAGGCCACTGACTCAAGTGGCGCAAGTCTGGTAGCCTTATACGTTGTCAGTGATATTCTCTCGTCTTCATCTACGAGCGGCGTGCGTCACGCTTGGCGCTTCCGACAGCTTTTCGAGACAGCCATTCGCGAACACAAGGTATTCGAACGCTTGGGAACGATGGCCGAGAGGTTCCAATGGGGTCGTCTTAGGGCTGAGAAATGGAAGCGAAGCATCCATCTCGTTCTAAGTCTCTGGGAAGGCTGGTGCGTATTCCCAGCCGAGTCGCACGAGCTTTTCGTCAAGACATTCGAATCGCCACCCACAGCGAAGGCTGAGGACAATGCGGATGAGTCGGCGAGCCGGGCCAAGTGGAAATCTGTCGAAGCCCTTCCATTAGCTGCGAGCGAACGAACGGTCACTGGCGGAGCAGCAGCGTCATCGTCGACAAGTCACTCAGCCATGCAAGATGATGTAGATGGAGAGGCGCTGGATGAGGATGACGTGATGGGCGAGCCCATTGACGAAGAGGACGTAGAAGGCGAGCCTATTGGCGAGGACGACGTGGAGGGGGAACCCATCGCCGACGAGGAACTGGATGGTGAGCCCATGGTTCAAGATGAAAGTGGGCGGCTAAGCCAGGAGGCTCCCAGCAAGGATGAAGAAGGACACATAGTCAACGACGGAGATCAGACGGGCCCAGGTCGAGGCGCGCAACGTAGGCGCATGCGTGCTGCAGATATGTTTGCTGACTAGGGCTCAAGTCAAACGGAGGTAAAAGCCCTACTCTTTGCGCCAACTCTGTCTCGCACTATCCTCGATGAGCGGCAATGGAACGGGCGTCTGAGGCGTCCGGAATGCTTGTGGAATCACGACAGGAGGTGCAGATGTCACTGCCGCAAGGCGTGGCAGGACAAGGTCTTGCGATGCGCGGCACGCATGGCAAGCTGGGAAAGGGATCGCCCGGCCTCATGAAATCAAGATGTAGACCCGCAAGGGTTACATACCGTGCCGCCGTTTCACCGTTTGTTCCCGTATCGTCATCAATCCATGCGGACTGAATGATACCTCTGGCTTTGAAGTACTTAGGCAGGCAGTTGGGAAGAAGCAAGTCAAGGATCAACCATCGTCATCCAGTTCACAGTTAGGACAGGGCAATCGATGTCGATCTACATAGTTGTCGCCTCATAGGATTGCAGTACTTTCGCTCGATGGTGCGAGCCGACGAGGATGCTCGATCCCTTGCTGTGCGCAGCATCACCGACGAGTCCGGCCGCACCAAGCCAGAAAAGAAAAAGGAAAAGCAGAGCTGTTCGCAAACAGGCAACAGGGGTCTGTGTGGAGTGGGGCATCCGCGGCCTGCGGCCGACGTATTCTTCCTTTACTTCCAACGGTCCAATAGAAACTTGCTCATTTTGGAGCCAACGGATTTTTTCTATCATTGATTTGCAAACAACATGCCCGACCAGACTGCTGCCATCGATAGTCCGCGCTGTTTCTTGTTCTCACACGCCCGTCGGAAGAAGAGGCAGGAGGCTTGGGGTAAGATTGTCCTGGAGCGTCGGAAGCTGGATATGATGTCGTGTGGCTGCAAGC
Source organism: Aschersonia sp. MBC 508 (assembly GCA_030780645.1). Taxonomy (NCBI): domain Eukaryota; kingdom Fungi; phylum Ascomycota; class Sordariomycetes; order Hypocreales; family Clavicipitaceae; genus Aschersonia; species Aschersonia sp. MBC 508. Next base: position 24,431 of record JAPFUF010000741.1, read on the forward strand.
CCCCGCGATGTCAGAGGGAGAACATTGGCTCGCTGCCGTTGGGTGCCAGCGGCCTGCATCGTGCTTGCCAGCCATGCCTGTGGCGCCTCGAACCCCTTTCGGAGCAGTGAACCAACCATGTTTTGTTCGTGCTCCTTCCCCATTCCCCCTTTTTCCTCTCCTCCCCGCCGGTAGACGAAAAAGCTACTTGGACATGGCCTCGAGCCCGGCCCGTTCATGGTCCAGCGGGTTAGAGCTGATGGTGGTGGTCGATCATGCTGCGCGCCTGGTCCGCCCTCCGCAATCCGACGTGTCTTGCTCATAAAAAAGGAAGGGGGGGGAGACTAGAGGGGGGTGCAGTAAAAGTATAAGTTGAGAACCGCGGACAGCCATGTTCTCACCGTGTCTGGGTCTGTGCTCGCAGTCCACGGAGGGGCGCCGTCATGAACATACAACCGACCCTTCCGTCTCGCGTTCGTGGAAGCGCTTGCATGGATCGATCGTCCATCAAGAGAGAAAAAGGGACGGCTTTGCGCTCGAGCTCACGTCACTGAGCAAAATAACGGAGCAATCGTTTCATGCGTCGACCATTGCGCCGACGTTGAGAGCATAAGAGAGGCATGGGCTTTCCGATAGGTGAAACAAGCTGTCACGGTTTCGCTCTCATGGATGACGGATTGCCACAAGAAGGTTTCCCAGTTCCTTGGCAGTCGCTGAGAAGCACCAGAATGGTGCTGCGACTCTGGAAACCAATCTGGCGCACGTCCGTCCCGAGTTGTCTGGCTGCTTCGCTCCTTCCCTGCAGGTCAGCCAGCAGTGGATGCGGGTTCCCTGTAAGATGTCGAGTGTTGCAGCCCGGCACCAACGCCCCCGCCCCGCACGTGGGTCGCCCACCAGACGTGCAGCATTCGAGATGCTCCAGGTCCAGCCCAGAAGAGACTAAAGTCCCCTTTGTACTTCTTGCCTTGTATGTATGTGTGTGTGTGTGTGTGCGCGCGTGTGTGTGAGAGCGAGAGAGAGAGAGAGGAGGAGAGAAAAAGCAGCCGCAATAATTTTTTCCACATGCCGAGCCACCTTGGTCCCCATCCCACTTGGTTGACAATTGTTTCATAATTCTCCAGATCTCCTGACAACACTTATGAACCTGATTGCTCGAGGCGCTTCAAGGAATTACTCATCTTTATCGTTCCTACAACGAGGGTTGGGTCCTTTACAATAACTGACTGCTCCAACTGCCGATTCGTGACGCTCTCGCCGTTTTCTCTCGCCCGGAGACGACAATCCTCGCCCCGCGACGGCCTCCACACCACGGCGTATCTCCCCGCGAACGACTCCAGTTTCGCCTCGACGCACCGAAGCACGAAGTCGCGAAAAGAGCACAGACTCGCGGAACAATTTTTCATTGCCTTTTCTGGCATAATTGGATTTTTTTTCTTCTTCCGTTTGCGCCGGAATCTGGCGACCCCGGCGGTGCGACTTCGACCTTGTAAGCCCGCGACGATAGATCAGGCTGCCACTGGGCTCCCCAGTTGGCCGCTCATGAGGGAGCCGCAGCTTGCGCTGTCGCTGGTGGTTTCCATGTCCATTCTTTGGTCGTTGGCTTATTGATCGTTCGCCATGCCTTTGATAAACGGGCAAAAGATGGCCTGGTAAGTGTGCGCCGAACTTGCGGAAGCACTTGCCACTTTCTCCTCGCATCGTGTACCCTCTTTGACGCTCGATGTATGCCAAGCGCATTACTGACTCTCTCGCCATAGCGAGCCTTGCATCCGCGGCCATCGCTCAACCAAATGCACTCATGCGAATGAGCGCCTTATGGTCCCAGTGCGTAAACCTGGCAGACCTCTGAGCTCATGTCCTCATCCTTCAAGTCGACCCTGTTCCTGCGCCGCCGTCACCGCCGCCATCCCCAGAAAACAAAAATGCGGTTGCGGTCCGTCATCCAGCACAGATTCCGATAACAACACATCAGACAGAGATACGGCAAGCACTGCCGTGACACCACCGAGCCCCTCCAACTTTGGCAGCAGCGCAGCCTTCCGGGTGCAGAAGCAGGCTGGACGATCGGGGCCCAGTCGGAAGCAGTCAGTCGACCTGGCGGGATTGCAGAGGATGGATGCAAATCAGATCAATATCTTGCCGTCTTATGGCAGTATGAGCCCGCAGCAAATGAGCGCACCCAGCGTGGCATCTACTCCTGTATCAGATCTCTCATTATATGGGCCAAACGAGAGCACTTTCCACGCGGATTCTGGGGTGTTTCCGGTTTTCCCATACGCGGTCCAACCGGCGGTCATACCGTCAGGCCCGGCCGCCAAGCCAATATCAAATGGCAAGAACGGGGTGTCGACAAATGGAGCGTTGAAGCACAGCACCGAAGTATCCAAGAGCTGCTGCGGCGGCGCCAATGATGTAGAAAACCAAGCACATCACTCCCTAGGCCCGTCGCGGGCCTCGAGCGTCAGCGCGAAGACGAGAACCAGCTTCAAGAGCTGTTGTTCGACCAAAACCCCTCCATCTCCTCAGGATCAAAAACCAACCCTAGGAATCACGCCGGCATTGAGCATGCCGTTTCCGCCGAATGGTGTCATGATGCCACCGTTTCAACATCCTTTGGCCATGACTGGTGGAATGTACCCATTTTACTCGCAGCCAAACATTTTCAATTACCCCCCGCAGTATGGCTCCTATCTGCAGCCACTACAACCAGAGCAATGGCGGCAGTTTATGGCCGGCATGGCTTTTGCTCAGAGCGGCGGAAACCCACCCTTCGGTATGCCAGGGCACATACCTGTGCAGCACCAACCACAGCAAAACCCAACATCGGCCAATGCGGGTGACTGGACTTGGCATCAATGTGGCTGCGGTGATACTTGTGAATGTGTAGGCTGCGCAGCACACCCATACAACGAAGCGACGCAAAACTACGTGCGCTCGGCGTGGAGTACGATGACAGAGGATGCGCAGAAAGTACACGCGCACGCGAACGGCAATGGATCACTGCTCAATGGGAATGGGCTGGCCAACGCAGTCAACGGATCGCACGCAGAACCGGAGGAAGCATCGCATGTTGCATCGGACGGAACAACGACGCCGAACAAACCTGGCCACGACGAGAGCTGGTCCCCGAAGGCTGCGCAAACACCGTCCGACGCGGCCTCCGGCGTCAGCGAAGAGCAAGCCTTGTCGGCCAGCGACTTCTTCTTCGTCAGCTATCCGTTTGGAGAATCGTGTGCCGGCGAGACGACAAGCTGCCCGTGCGGCGATGACTGTCAGTGCATCGGTTGCGCTATACATAACAACCCAGACCCGTCACAAGCAACGTCGGATGAGTCGCGGGACGGAGCAGGACGCCCCGATTGACGCAAGACGTGATAATGCGTGAATGAAGGCTAAAATATGGCGTGGTGAAACAAGTTGTTGGGGGCACCAAGCATATATACGTCTAGGTGATGTAGATACCCAATTTAGCGAGCACAGCAGCCCAGATGAAGAAAAACGTGTTATTGAAGACTGAGTAAGCTGGACCGAGTATGCCATGCAAATGCCAAGTCGCCATGTGATTGAGAGGATCCGCAAAGCTGTGCTGCATTGTGTCTCTATATGAAGGTGTACTGCATAATGTATCATTTTCGACAGATCAGACCATGTCAAGTGAATATCCTCCCTTGTTAAAATCATGAGCTCTTGGTTTCCTTCATTGCATCGCGCTCGATTAGTGCCTGGCTGTTGGAGGAAACGTCTGAACTTCGAGGCGATTCATTGAATGTTGAGTCTTGGATCGTGACTACTTACCTAAGTAAGTAGGTAGGTATCTAGTAGAGAAAAGAGTAGGGTTGGTCTGTGTTTGTACTTTGACCCAGGGTCCCTCGACAGAAAAAAAGCGGGACCCGATCTGTCTAATACTGCGAGCCCCGATCTCATACACGTATACTAAGTACTTACCTTAGGCATGTAAGACCTTTCCAAACTCAAGACCGCAACAGGCAGCTTCTTTCAACGGCACCCTTGAGCAGCACAATACCCTCTTGGGTTTTTTCCTCCTTCAAAAGGGACAAAGATGAATGCGCAACATGCATGAAAACCATACGAGTCGTGATGAAAAGCGCAGAGACGCACGCAGTCGTTCGCCGCGGCGCAGCAAACACAGTCATCGGCATCGGCACAATGACAGTCACAGTCACAGCCGTAGTCACGGAGCAGCGCGTCGCAGCGCTTCTCCTCACGCCGTAGAGGCATCATCACCGCCGCCGCCGCCGCCCCGGAACCTGCCCTTTGATGCTCGCCGGCTCGGCAAGTCGGACTACCGCGCATTCGAGCCGCTGTTTGCGTACTACCTGGACCTGCAGAAGCAAAAGGACCTGGCGGGGATGGAGGAACGCGAGGCGCGAGGGCGGTGGAAGAGCTTTGTCGGGAAATGGAATCGCGGAGAGCTCGCCGAGGGGTGGTACGAGCCAGACATGCTAACCAGGTGTGCTGCTGCTGCTGCCGCCGCCACCGCGTCACCCTCACCCGCGGAAGGGGATTACGGAGAGGGACTGGCTGCGGACAATGGCGGCAGAAGGACAAAAGATGCAGAGGAGGATGGCGAAAGCGACAGGAGAGACAAGAGTGACTACGAGGACGAGGACGAGGATGATGAAGATGAAGAGGGAGGGGGGTACGGCCCAGCACTTCCGCAGCAGCAGCAGCAGCACTACCAGCGGCGCAGCATCGCCCACCGCGCCCGGGATGCCACCGTGCAAGACATCCTCGAGCGGGACGAGGCCCTCCGCTCAGACCGGCAGGCGTCGCGGCTGCAGGACAAGAAGCTGGCCAAGGAAAGACTGGAGGAGATGTTGCCGCCGCGCGCGGAGCCGGGCTCGCGCGAGCGCCGACTCGAGAAGAAGAAGGAGGCCAGCGAACGGATGCGACAATTTCGGGAGCGGGGCGCCAGTCCCGGCATGGAAGTGGGCGACGATGAACTGATGGGTGGTGGTGGTGGTGGTGGTGGTGCAGGAGGAGGAGGAGGAGCGGATGGGCTGGCAGAGCACAAGCGGGCGCGGGAGATGGAGCAGAAGCGCAAGTCGCAGAGGCAGGTGAGGCGGGATGAGTTTGAGCGCGCCAGGCGGGAGGAGATGGAGGACCGGAGGCGCGCGTGGCAGGCGAGGGAGGAGGGGACGGTGAGCATGTTGCGGGAGTTGGCGAGGCAGCGATTTGGCTGACGAGGGGAGGGGGGGGGAGGCAGGAGTTGCGGTTGCGGGTTCTGCTATGAGAGAAGAATCGGATTCAATGGCTTTTGAGCACTGCGTTGATTACTAGGAGATAAAAGCGTGCTTGGACGTTTGCTTGAGCAAAGACTCATCAATGATGCGATGAATGGGCTTACTCAATCATCTGTTCAATTATTTCAGGGGCCGGGTTGAAATTTGCGTGGTGGTGTTTTCGAGCGCAGCGAGGCCAGCCCCTTGCCAGGGCCGCCTAAGGCATCTCGGAAAACAAAGCAGGGGAAAAGAAAAGAAAAGAAGGAGAGAGTCGATTGATTATTCATGTTCTCGGTTTTAGATCTTTGTCTTTCGAGCGCAGCGAGGTGAGGCACCAGGCAGGGCCGCCGGAGGCTTCTCAGAAAACAAAGGAGGGGAAAAGAAAAGAAGAGAAAAAAAAAAGAAAAAAAAAAGAGAGAGTCTATTGATTATTTATGTTCTCGGTATTCCATCTCCTTGTCTTTCGAGCGCAGCGAGGTCAGCACCCCCGGCAGGGCCGCCGGAGGCATCTCGAGAACGCAGGGGAGGCGTAGATGGAGTGGTGTGCGGCGGGACGGCGGCCAGAGGAGGCTGTGAAGGAAGGAGAACATATCGCCGGGAAGGCAGGAGAGCTAGGACATTTTTTTTTTTTAATTTGTTCTTTTTTGGCCTCCTTCTCATGCCTCGCATCTCCCCTTCTTGTCGTTGCCATGTAGTCCCCAGTTTGACGGTGCCGACCCTGGTCTGTGAGAGTTTTCTTGATATTGCCAGATCTGGTCGTCAGGGCTTACAAGTCGGGGGAGCTTGTACTGCCACTGCGCAACACGGGGGCCTTGGGGCAGTATGTCTTTTCGCAATGAAGGAATGCCCCAGGGCATCTGTACCCACCCAACCTGCTGTCTTACAAACTTGGATGAGAAGAGAAAGGAAGTGACCCCGGCCGATGCACACCGACCTGGCTTTGTGACACAATGCACACGATCCATGATGCGGTTTTCCACGGTGGAGAGGGCAGTCACGTCGTACAATGAATGCTCGACAATGCCGGCGATGCTCGGCTTCAGGGTCGAGGTCAGACGTAAAACGGCCGGACCCACCGAGAGAAAAAAATCTTACAACTAAACGCACTTGGCGGGCCGAGGATATACATTATTTTAGGTCCCGTGTGTGTTTTTTGCTCCCAAGGTTCTTGCAAAGGTCACTGGAAAACGACGCATCAGATCTCGAATCACTTACTCTTCCCCCTTTATCGTTCGCCCAGACGCCACAGCCTTGCTGGTCTCACACTCCGCCTACACCCTCTCACGCGCGCGCACTCACACACAAGCCTGGGCGCGCATGCGGGATGCCACACCTCTCAGCCAGTTCCGCATCTTGATTGGCTCCAGTCGAGCCTACTCGCATCACACAGCGGCGCTCTCCCCGGGGCACGAGACACGTACATTCGACACTGTACAGCTCACATCCCAGACAAGAAGGCTAAAGGTACTGAGTACACCGGCTGGACAGCAGCACGGCAGGGCGATGGAGGAAGAAGAGGTCGTGTACAACACGGGGTCCCTCATGGACGAGCCCGAGGACTACTACCCGCCCTCGCCGCCGCCCTACGAGCAGGTGTTCACCATGCAGAGCGGCCGGCACATCACCCTGCACCTGGTGGGACACAGCCCTACAGAGGCACATCACCTCTGGAACGGGGCCAAGTTCATCGCGGACTACTTTGAGCAGGATCCGTCTCGGGTCCGGGGCAGGTGTGTGCTGGAGCTGGGCGCCGGCGCGGGCTTGCCGTCGCTCGTGGCTGGCATACTCGGCGCACGCAAGGTCGTCATGACGGATTTCCCAGACGCGGACCTCGTAACTACCATGCAGAAGAACATTGATCGATGCAGCAGGAGCAGCGCCAGCGAGACCGTGGAGCAGCAGCCAGGAAAAGAGGAGGAGGAGGAGGAG
>JAPFUF010000743.1:0-28487 GCA_030780645.1 Aschersonia sp. MBC 508
GGGGGGGGGGGGGGGAATACGTCCCTGCCGTGACGACATGACTTTCATTTTGGTACCAATCCTGCGCTCCTTATTCGGAATACGCTTCATTGGATGGAAGGCGCAATTGCCTCGTGCGGTTCTGATCTCAATGTCAAGTAGCGAACCCGCAAGTGAAGTATGAGGAGTGACTCGAACGGCAGGCACCCCTGGCTAATTCCTTCCCTCCTTTATTTCTTTCCTTCTACGCCCTCTCTTAATCACCAGCTCGAACGACCGCCATCTTGATCCTTCCCTCCTTCCTTCCACGCCTCCTCACGCCATGTGCGTCGCGGGCGTGATCTACAAACGTAACTTTTTCGTCTTTATGTTAATCTCTTGCAAAGTGCGCTCACGTGCATCCGCGATGGAAAAATACTTCTAATGCACTTATAGTATGGGTTCGGAACCGGAAATTACGGTCAGAAATAGACATCAAAACATCGCCAAAAGGGGAGATCCGCCAAGATCTGCCCCCAGTCTATCAGCGAATGGGAGAGGAACATTTCTTTTCCGCCACAGCCTAGTCCTTCCATACATGGGGAAGCCATGCCTGGATGCTTTATACCGCAACAGGGGCCACCTGTCGTCCCGCTCTTGGATCGCCCGAAGCTGGCTGCCTTAGCCCCGTGTTGGGTCTGATAATTAACTTCATACGCTTTAGCGTGATCCTTTGCCGTGTGGATGATGGTGGCATAATGAGCTCTGACCAGGCACCGTACTCACCGATGCGCTAATTAACGCAAGACCCGAGTCGTGTGAGCGACTACCACGTTCATCCTTAGCTGTCATTCTCAATCAGGTGAAACAGTCTTGTATTGGAAACGCCACGTCCCGCTCGACGGCAAGCAGTCTTTTCCTTTCCGGATTCTGGCCTACTTCGCCCTCTCTTAGTCAGCTCTGGAAAGAGCCTGGCTCCAGATTACACCTTTCCCACAACAAGGATCTAGCCCAGACGCGGCGGCGCAGGACAACGAGCCTCCTTTTCTTGAAAGGCAGATTTGTGGCATGAACACATAGCCGCGTGGCACGGTAATCCAATGCAAAGCATCGCCGATTACGTGAATGAATGGTAACCGTGCCGACGATGCCACGGATCTGGAACGTTTTTCTATATGCCAAAGTTCTTTGGCGCTCGCCAGTCCTGCAAAGGTTTTACAACGGCCGTAAGTATGGGGTCCGGCCGGCTCTATGATCGCAGATGCGCACGATCATTACCGAATGCCGCTCGGGAATAGGAACCAATCACACCGACGCAAGCAAGGTAATCGGTCGCCCAAAATAAACTTGACTAGGGAGCTATCTCATTGGGGAAGGTATTAGACTTTGACTCAGTGCTCTCCACACGGAATCATCCCACTTTGTCGCGACAATAACAGCAAGTCAGGCTCCATGACTTACAACGGAAGAGAAGGCGCATAGCGCATTTTTTGGGCGCAAGCTTTTTCATCCCAGAGGACTTCCCGTGTACGCCACGACGCGTCAGCATGTTCATCTCGAAGGGGCTGGGCATAATGCGCACAATGCTCAATATGTTGATAGTAAGGATTTTGCTCGATTGTGCGCTGCGCCTGCATGAACATTGCTATCATGACTTTGCCTTGGCATGACGTTCTAGGAGAAAACTCCAAGCAGGCTTCCATCGACATACTCCTTGGCTTTCAGCGATGCGTTTTTCGTCTCGCGCTGTGGATGAAATTATAAATATCTCTCTCTCTTCCTCGTTTGTTGGATCGATATCATTCACTCTTCAGTTCATTCTTTCTTCACAACCACCTTCGCTACAGAGCTTTTCTCAGTCTTTCATTACTCACTTCATACCTTCGCTTCTGGATACCTTCTATCTTTGAACTCAAATCACTACCACCAACAAAATGTTCACCAAGGCATTCGTCGCTCTCCTCGCCCTTGGCGCCCAACAGGTCCTGGCCCATCCCTTTGACGCCGAGTTTGATATCGAGGGTCGATCCACTCATGGTATCACCGACTATGGTGATGAGACTGGCAAGGCCTGGGGTGGTGTTTGCGCAAATGGCACGCAGCAGTCCCCTATCGACATTGTGAGCAAGGACACCCGAAAATGGCCTGCTATGCACGTCCACTTCAACTGGCCGGTTGGTGGCGCGACCATCAAGAACCACGGCCCCGCCGTTTACATTGAGAAATTCGCCAAGCCAGGATCCGTCACATTGGCATACAAGGAATACGAATTGAAGCAATTCCATTTCCACACGCCCAGCGAGCACTGGATCGACGGAGGCAAAGGTGACATGGAAGTCCACTTTGTTCACTTGGACCCCAAGGGGCACCCTGCCGTTATCGGTGCCCTCATCAATGTTGCGGATGGCAACCAAAACAGGGCCGACCCAACCATCGAAGCTGCCCTTGCAAAGGTCGCCTCGGTTCCCAAGAAGGATATGACCAGTGACACCCGAGTAGTCAACTTGGAAGACCTGGCCAAGGTTTTGGGCTCAGCACCATTCCGAACCTACGCCGGCTCTTTGACCACCCCTCCCTGCACCGAGGGTGTCAAGTGGTTCGTCTCTGAGAAGAGGCTCTATGCCACCCAAGAGACCATCAATGCCGCCAAGGCTGTCATGGGAATGAACGCCCGCTGGCCCACCAACCGAGACACCCAGCCCAAGATGATCTAAACTGGTGTTTTACGATAAGCAACAACGCCTGTCTTCCCACTGACATTTTCAATGGGATGACTTTACGACGGGGATGACGACGGGGACGACTTTATGTGGATGACTTTATGGGGACGACTTTCTGGGGCGAGCGAGTGAGAGCGGTGGCGTTGTGAGCGGTGGCGTTGTTGTGTTCAAAACAAGAAAAAGTATCGTTGTGATTCGCATCACATTCAGTCATTACCTGAGAAAAGCACATAGACCGAATAGAGTTGCACTTTTTTTTCTCTCTCACATTTTTCTCTCACGAACTGTAATCGATTCACTGCCTCAGCCACTCAATCTAGCGTGACAAGATGGTGTTGTGTCTCTCCCCCCCGGGCAGCAAGGTAGAGAGGTAACGTATTTTGTCATCGTCCCGCGCAGGGAGCTTTTTCAAAAAATTAGTTGAGAATGCAGCGTCCGACCCCAATGTCATTCCTCGAGAAAGCACGAGGCCCCTTTCGCCATATTTTGACAATGGCCTTTGTGGGCAGAGGCTCTCAGTCGATGAGTTCCTTGACGGCACATGATAGTGCTCACGTCATGCTGCATCAAGAAGCCAGATCGTTAATGGCAAAGTTCGAAAAATGCGCCCCCACCGATACCTTCCGTACAGCTCATCGATTCTACCTATGTTTCTGGCCTTTTCTCTTTTCAGTACGGAAAAGGGCCTGGCAAGTCTCGTTACAAGACAGACTATTGAGTCGAGGCCAACGAACTCTGTTTTTCGAGGCTATACAAGAGCCAGCAGAAAACTCCGTCGTCCTCGGTAGGGGAGGGAAGAAGGTGAAGGTGAAGAGGAGATGGGGGACTACCTAGCCAGTCGTGTTTTGATCATCTGGCTATACTTCAAATGGTACTCTGGTGCAGAAACCATAAGCCATTTTCCTTGCAGAAGAACTATCCTGGACTGCCATTGCTCATTTCAGAGCTGACGGTACCGAGGATGCATTTTCGTGACATTGGAAGTTAGATGACCCCAGTATCGCTGATCAAGCGCGGGTTGGCAGACCGCAGTGGTATAGACAGAATGCAGAGCCTCAAATTGAAAGAGTTTTTTTTTTTTTTTTTTTTTTTTCTTAGATTGAAACAGGGCCCTTTCCATGTCTGATCAGATCTAATTGGCGCATGATTGTAGCAATCATATGACGGTGAACGAGCCTGCCGGGCTCCTCAACTACCCGAGAGCCCGCAGCAAAAATCTTGGAACAGGTCACGCGTAGTCCATGGGGGAAACTTGGTAAGTCTCTCCTCCTGTCCAGGATCAAGCTTCGATTGAGAATTAAGAAAAAAATCTGAAAAGGCGCAAAGGGATGGGGTAATCCAGCAAATTTCGACATTGCCTTTATCGCTATAAACAAAATCAGAACAACGGTCCTCTGTGTATTCAAAAGTTTTCTTTAGACGTGGCAGCATCATTCTGCTGGATCTTCTCCGCACGACCAAATTTATGAGGAAGCTTGCTTGCGGTGAGTCTTTCGTAATGGTACCATCATATGCCGCCACCCCGGCCCTAAAAGATCCGTGGTGATGGGGCGCTCTGGTTATTCTATTGCTGCAGAACATTGAATTTCAACGTTTCAGATGGCACAATCGACCTTGTCAGCTTCGATGACGCCACAGTCAGTGTTGGATCGAGAAGTTGCGCCCCCCCCCCTCATTTGACGATCCAAACTCTGCAAGAGGCCGGGCTTGATGCTCGGAGCTGCTATTCTTTCTTTCAGTGTCACCATAATCTTGATCACAACGCTTTGAACAAGCATCGTGCCGTAGCAAAGGGAATCTCGGGTCAGCAGCGGCCGCCTTTTCAGTTCACATGCACAGTGGCAATTTTGTGGTCAGCGTATAGGTTAGAGGCTTTTCACATTGTCACGATTTCCTTGGTACGGATCTATAAACTGAAAAGGCTTGTCAGGCTTCCGACAGCTATCTCTCCACCATCCCGTCTATTCTCGTACACGTCCCACGGGGTGAGGAAAAACACGACGCGAACAATTTCGTACAACGCCTTTACCACCATCGTTGCGAAGTATCGCGGTACGTGTTTGTCATGCAGTGAAGTTCTCCGCCATTCACGTGGACCAACCACTCGTCAACGAAAATGACATTGGTGAACCCCACCTTCTTCAGCGTTCGTTCGCTCCAGTCCTGAAAGACGTCTAAGTCGCCAAGGCCGGGGCCATGGGGCTTCGGCGCCATGTAGTGTGTGTCGGACAAGGGAACGCCGTTGACCGGGTTGGGGAGATACGAGTCCAAAGGACCGCCGGATGAGGCTTGACGTCGCATCTTGGCGCTTGTCGGCTCTTTCTCAAGAGGCACCACGCGTTCGATCGCATTTCTGAAGGCGACGTCAAGCGCTGCATTCTTCTCCTCGGCTTCGATCTCGGCCGCAGTGCTTGAGGGAGTGTCCTCGCGCCGAAAAACTGCAGAACGCCGCCGCTGGTACGGCACCCGCTCAAGTTGTTTGGCTACCCACGCCTCTGGGCCGACAAGGAAGGGAAGGCGGTGGATCTCCTCGTCTTTGATGCCAGTCTCCTTCATCAAGAGCTGGATATTAGCCTTCATCCGCTGACTGGCGAGCGCGGCAGCGTCCAAATTCCGCTGATCCTCCAAGAAGCTTTTCACCGTTGGGCCGACATCTCGGTTTCCACGGTTCACGAGGCTTTGATCACCCTTTCCGGCGTTCTTGAGCTGCTTCAACAAGTTGATGCCGAGATCGGGATCGACAGCTAGCACGGCCCAGCCTCGTTCCGACTTGGCAGGTACAAATTGTATCATCTCGTCGAGATGCTTGACCGAGAGCCAGGTCGAGTCGAGCATGAGAGGTTCCTGCATACCCTGGGCTTTGAAAAAGTCCCGCGCGTTGAGGAAAGCCTGATCATTGCCGCCGTAGACGACGCGACCAGTTGTATATTTCTTGCCGTTGTGTTCATGTGGTGGGATCGTCTCGATGTTGCCGCCAGCTTGTAGTGTGCGTTGTAATCTTGAGCGACTCTCCGACCACGCCGATGCCTCGATGGCGCCGACACCGTCTCCACGGAGCTCCGTGTAGAGAAGGCGTGACGACTCTTTTCCCTCCGCGCGACGCCCAGCAATGTTGACGCGGAGTGAGACGGTCGTATTCTTTGGGCCTGGCATGCTTGTATAAGCGGGCTCGAACCAATCCTGCACCCAGAAGTCGCTCTCTGCAACTAGTTTCAGCGGCTCGCGGATGTTTGCACTCTTCATGGCGGCCGAGACGTCACGGTGCAAGCGATCCAAGTAGTCTCTCACGGGCTTGTCCTTGTCCACGTCCGGGTAGCGATCAGCAAAGACCTTTTCGACCGCCTGACGGTGGTGGTGAAGCAAAACGGGAGCAACGCGGAGCATGACTGTATCTTTGGACTTTGTCTCACCATCCTCAACGGAGAACTCAACGACGGCTTTGCCATCCCAAACGTTGGGACGACGGACGTCTCTGGCGTCGACTCCCAACCTGAGGCCCTTCTCCAAGTCTTGAGCGGCGAAGACGGTGTCTTTCTTGACGATTTTCCAGCTCTTTCCGTCATCATTCGAGTGGAAAATCCGAACAAGACCCTCGACTTTGGCATCCGGAACGGTGACCCGTCCCTTTGCTGATCTGCTGAGGCCGGCGATGGGGACGGTGCGCATGGGCGCCAAGTACTTGTCTGCACGTTGCTCGTCATCTGCAGCGTCGTGGCACTTGGCCAATTCCTCAAGAGGCGTAGCACGGTTCTTGAACGCCGGAGTATCTTTGCAACGACCTTTTGAATCGCCAATGTTGGCCAGAAAGATGGCTCCAGACGTCTCAGTCCACTGGTTTTTGCCAGCAACGTCAGAAGAGCCTTCCAGGTCTACAACGCCGTCGCGGTTGGTGTCTACACGGATGTCGGCCTTGATCGCGGCCTTTGGCTTGTTTGGCTCGGCCGCGCCCTGAGCCGGCTTGGAGGGGGGAGGTGATTCTTTTTGCGCCTGTTCCGGTTTGGCTGGAGCAGTAGGTTCCTTCGGGTTCGTCGGGGCGGTCTCAGGGGTGTTTGGTTTCGGGCGACGACCGTCAAGGCATTTGATGACGCTTTCGACGCCAGTTGACTGCTTTTTGGTGCTCAGCTCCTCGACACAGGCTCTGTACGCAATGCGGCACTTTTCATCGTTCTCGAAGCCTCTGCAGATTCGCTGCTTTGTCTCGGCGTTGACACGTTGAGCGACCGCCAGACTGCTTAAACTAGCAATCAGAAAAACGGTAGCTTTCATCGTGAAGACTGCTTTCCCTCTTCAAAGGGTGCTCGAAGGAGTGTAAATAAAGAAAAACAAATGAGATTTTTTGTGTCCCAGAATGGTATTGTAGGCCTTTGAAAAGAGTGACTGCGTATAAAACACGAAGGCTGAGGATGCAGCTTGATGTTGTGATGATGGAAAATCCATTCTTTAAGTAATAAGAGCGCCTTCTGCATAAGTGCGTCTTGACAAGAGCCATCATCCTTTGCCACCTTGTGTCAGTTCTTGACTAGGACCAGCGAACTCCAATGCATTGGGCCTGGTCGATTACTGTCCGTGCGTCAAATCGCTAATAAATGACAACCTCGCTCGCGTGACTTGGACTGCATCACAAGATGAACAGCGCAACAAACCTGAGCTGATTGAGTGACAAGTCATGCTTGTGCAGGGTTGGTTAGTCGCGCAACCATTTTGTACAGGGATCGTGAGGCGCGGGAGCAACATATGGAAAGCCAGAAAACTGAACTTTGCTCGGCCGCGAGCCGTAATTAGCACAGCTTGTTGAAACCCGTTGCATGGAATGGCTGGTCTGCGCTGCTTGGACAGCGCAAGTCCGCGTACGTACAATACAGGAAGCAGGTGCCAAGGTGGGCTGTCACGTAAACTTCAGGGTCCACGTCATGCATCCATCACATTAATTCCGGAATTCCGGCGTGCTCGAATAAGCCGCCACCTGTCAAGGCCCCGACACTCCCGCATCTAATTAGTTGAAATCACATACACTTTAAATTACAAGTCTTCTGCCCAGCGCAATTGGAAACTTTCTGGAAAAATCGATCGCGAGTATTATAGCATCCCGACAGGTTCCGCAAATTCTTCAGCCCATGACAGGTTTCTCTGCTGCCAATTCAGTGGCGCCGCCAGACAGCTCTGCAGAGCTGGGCTCTTCCGCCGTCACATAAAAACGGTTTGTTCTCATAGCACACAGTTTCTTCGTAGCTTCATCAGTGGTCTGTAGAATCAACCCAGCGATCTTGACTCTGTCGCTCTGCAGTACGCCAAACGTGGCTCAACTCAGATTCCTCTCAATTGCCTGCCTTGCCGTGGCTCTCACCTGTACCCCAGATCGGCAGAATGATCTCGCAACGTTTTGAGGCTTGGACTCGACACAATTGTGAGGATCACTCGAACACATGTTGTGACTCGACCAAAAGCCTGCTCTCAAGGTCCTATATCACGACACGATGTAGCGCGATTGAGGAGGTGACGAAAATCTAAAGGGGCTTTGAGCGAGATGGAACACACTACCTGGTAGGTCTGGGCCGCTATTCAAGCATGATCGCGACAGCTCAGGAACGTAGCATCGTCGCCTCAGCTTGATGAGCTGCGCGCGATGATTCAGACCTTGCAGGCATCACAGGAGCTCCCTTGGCGATCATTCCTTTCTTTGCAAGGGAAGACAGGGGTCCCCAGACCAGGAAAAAAAACCACTACCCACCGGAGGCATCCGGCTGCGCCGCGAACCCTCATGGCCATCAGATCCGAATCCTGCTGATGCTAATCGTCCACTAGCGCACGGATCATCATTCAATCGCATGGCATCCCAAATTTCGAAGACAGCGGGTTTCTGAATCGCCAGACTTGTTCTCGAAGGCTGCATTCACGGAATCTTTCCGAGACAGATTGATAGTGCTGTCAGAAAAGACTTAGCTTGTGGGACCTGGTATGTCGTGTAGATAAGGTTCCTGAACATGACAGATAGGTCGCACGCAGCTGGTTTTCATGCAGTGAGCCGTCGGTAGAGATCGCTACAATCACCTTCGCTAACACCCAAAAAAAAAAAAACAATCCCTGAGCAGTAGTCGTTCATGCGTGGGAAAACAAATGCTGATAAACATTAACGCCTAGTCGGCCGACAACGCTGGACTGGATTCCACATCTCTTCCCCGTGACAGAGGTATTCGGAATGAAGGCAAACGAGCGAGGTTTGATCCGTGACGCGGCCCGCCGCCATGTCATGCGCTAGATATGGTGGCTCATTCGGCCCACTTCATGACGACACGTCCGTTTGATTTTAGCGATTCCACGGCTTCGATATTTCTTCTGTGAGTTCTATCTGTCGATATTTATGTATCCTGGATCTATATCAATGAAAGAAATGGGGACGGCAATGAAGAGTTCGTTTTCATCCACACTTGCATCGCTGGCTTCGCTTTGCAACAAGGTTGGGGCTCTATAGACGACTCGGAAGGGATCGCATACGTTCCGGGGCCTTTTCTCAAGCGTACGGCTCGCTCCCTGGATCAGAGGACGTATGGATTTGTCGGTCTCGTGATTGTTCCTTTGTTGCGGCTCAGAGGGTGGGCTACCTCGCTCCAGAACACAGCTGCTGCTACACCTAAGGTCCGGCATATGTGTTTACTTTCCCCTGGCTTGGCGTCTCCTATTGTAAAAGCTTCCGAAGTCTCACTTCAGCGAACGGCGAGCAGACAAGGAGATACATGGAAATAGCCTTGACGTAAATCGGGGAATGGGACGTGACGCACGCGGCAATGATGCCTCGGGTGAATTCTAAGACTCGTGGGCGACTACTTGATCTGCACGAAGGGCTGCATGATTGTAATATCATGTTTTTATGAATCGCGACAAAAGTACTAAGATACTTCCGACGCCAGCAGCGGCTAGATACCGTGACGTGACGGAGTCTCCGTGGTAATGACTCAAAGGCACATGGACCCGAAGCCTTGATGGATACTCTCATCATATCACGAGCACAATGATCGATAGAACGGATTCAATTTGGAAAATATAGCACTGCGAATCCTGTTTTGATTTTATGTGAATTGGTATTTCGAACAGCAAGGAGAGTCTCGGTTCATCGTGACTACGTTTGTGAGGTTGGCCCAAGAGCCACCATATTGTATGCCATTCGCTGGCGGTCACGAGTCACACCTTTGCCTCGGCTCTGAAAAAGCAATTTGATCTTGACTCTATCTGGTTAGGCTTCGGGACCCGAGTGGTCACGAAGGCAGGGGTTAGATGCCAAACGCCTTGCATAAGTCGCATGAATCGCGGTCGGGAGGGTAAGGGCTGTTGGCTTTAAACGCCTTTGAGTTTCAGATTCTATCCATCAAATTTCAATCTTTCATCTATTCTGTGATTTGCTTTCTCCTGAGTTTTGTCGTGTAGGGTATGGACAGCCTGCTTCCCATATTATTCAATCCTAGCTGTTCTTCGCATGCGTCGATTGAGGAGAATGGCACACTCTTTGAAAACCGCTCTGCAATCTTCGAAATGACTCGGATAATTGACACATCTCGGAGACAAGAGGCTTGAGAATTTCAGTATCGTTATTATTTGACCATTGCCCCAAGTGGATTCGCCAAGTGAATCCGCAAGTATCGAATACACACACGAGGAGCGGTCCACGGAAATCCGCACAAGCTTCTTGCCTGCTCCGACTGCTGCTCTTGTTTGGAGATTAAGCGAGAAAGACTCTGCCCACAGTTGCACAAATTTCTGGCGCTCACAGCACTGCATCCATCTCCGTGTGTTCAATCTTTAAGAGTCTGTTCAGAAGAGAAATTTCCTTCATTTTCGCAGTATGTGTTCTTGATACAAAATGATGTCTCCGAATCCTCCGTTTGCAGTGCCCTGCCCATCCAAAGTTTTTACCGTGAAAACGTTGCACCCTAGAAAGCTAGGGCAGATAAATACTTAGTCATACGAACACGGCAACTGCAATCAATCCGTGAATTCTCACGAGTGCCGTCGTGGGATCGTTGGGTTTTCCTCCATCTGCCTCGAGTCTTAGATTCAGCGATGTGCCATTCTCCTCCTCGACCTGATGAAATACTTGGTTCGAACTTTGCTCGTCTATTGCAAAATCTACAATTCATCACATTGCAAAGTTTCGAACTCATTCATGATTAGCAGAGAAGACAACGTCTCATTCTCGCGCTCCCGAAATATGTTGGCCGTCATTAGTTGAGGGACGTGCCGGAGGGTTTCACTGCGCCAGAAACATTGCAGGGGAAGTCTTTCAAAATGTAGGCTACGCTTTATGGAAGATGCAGTTAAGACCTGTATAATAACCCAGACAAAGACCAAGTAGCAGTGAGGCGTCCCTCGCACAGCTTTTTCTTGAAGAAATATCTTGTTGACGGAATCAATCTACTCAATGTGCTTAGGAGATAGCCATAGTCGGAAAAACGTCACGCCACGGACTAAGAGCCACATTTGAATAATTCCGGAAATTGTCCGCTGCTTGGATTATTGGACTATAAGAAACTCAGCTCGCTTTGCATAGCCTTCGCCATGATTATCCGGCTTTGAAACATAACAATGAATCCAGTTGGTCTCATGCACTCATCCAAGCCATATCAATCAGTTTTCTCGCTCCTCTGTTCTCGTCTCATTTCGCCGCCACCAGATGAGCCGGCTGGGACAAACAGTGAAAGAAATGCTGGCGCATTATGGATCGTCGACCAATTCCGTCTTTTCTTTGAAAGCTGCGTGATGCGAAGCCATCTCTCATTGGTCATACTCGATATCAGATACTGATAGGGCTTCCACGAGCCGGTTCAATCTAAATCGGCACCGGCATCAACCCATGAACGGAGAGCTGCGATGATCCCCAGCTCAGCGGCTGCGATCGGTGCGCTGCCTGTCTTTGATTTTCCTGACGAAGCATCAAGCGAGGAACCTGGAGGGAACCCATCCCGAGAACGTCAGGTTAACCCTGAACCCTATATCTTTGCACCTGCTAGGAAGGAGGCTCTGACATTGGTGGTTTGGGCAAAGTGCTCGCTTAGTTTGGGGAAGGTGTGGAGGGCCCAGACGCCCACGTATTTAGTTTTTGCCCAGATTTACTAGTGGGGCAATAATCATCAGTCCTGCATAACCATTTTTCCGCCTTTTTGCTTTCTTCGTACCCCTGTTCTTTGCTTCGTTGGTTGGCGACCACGCCAGGAGTTAAAATCGGCTTTCTAAAGCCATACCTGGTCAGGTAGAACACACTGGAATCCCCTAAGTTAGGTAGAGAGCCAGTCGAGTCGTGGAAGGCAGCTCGCCAGCTGTCGTCTCTGGTAGACACATTGTGTTCCAAAACCCCTGTTCTTTGCTTCGTTGGCTCTGCCTCTCGATCATTGTAGCCCCATGCTTTCCTCGGGTCCGGCTAATTTTCTAGCAAACAGCGAACAATGTTGCCATGGCCAGGACAGGCTTCCGGAGACAGAACATCGCCGAAAATGTCATGGTGCTTGGCGTTAGCGTTTCAGTCTATTCTCAATCAGGGCCGTTCAAGTACCAGTAGCGTGAGCCAGACGAGCTTGAAGTAGAGCCCGCTGTTGGGTGATCGAGTTTGTCGCTCAAGTCCCTCACCGCACGACCATTCAAGAACAGCAGATTGCCTGTGAGCAATGAATGGCATGCTCGGCATGATCCTTTTCCTGCTATCCGCTTTGACGCGATGTGGTCCTGCTATCCGACTTGACGCGACGTGTTGTCTCGCACTCCGGAACAGTCTGCAAGAGAGATCGATCGGTGGCTGATTGCGGAGTGGCCGCCCCAGACAATGCAACCGTGGATCGACAAGACAATGGTCAGGGCGCGGGGTCGGGGATGATCTAGGGGACGAGCCGAAGCGAGCCCGCCTGACGATGGGGCCGGCCCCTGGCGAGGCTGGGGCTCTTGAACATAGTACATATTGTTGTGGTCACACGATCCGCCACGGCCACAGGTGGATTTAGAATTTGTGAACATGGGGATAAAAGACTCTCGTCAATTGGCGTAAGCCTCCAGCCAGAGACCCTGTCCGTGTCCGATCGGGACCTCCCGGCCGGTGGAGTTCCTACGGAGAAGAGGGTCTCATACCAAAAGATGAGGGGGAGCTTTCTCTTTGTACGTAGAGAGGCCCAGTCCTCCTTCCGCGCTGCTAATACACTATTGTCGGCTGACGTCCGCGAGAGTTTGGTCAGATGACTGTTACAGCACGTATGAATTAGTTGTGTAGCTTGCGATAGTGGGCAGCGGACCCAGACAGAACAGACATCCTTACAACCTCTTTTCTCCTCATCTCTGATGCGACCTCATTGTATGGCAACCACGCCACGATACTTCCCCACGTCGTCGCCCATTTCCGCTCATTTCTGATCCACCTGACGATGGAATGAGCCCTGAAAGCGGTCCAAAAAAAATTATCCCCTGGGCTTGGCGCTGTCATTGAGACAGACATCGAAGACCAACCCGCGCGAAAAAACCATGCCGTAATGTCAGTCACGAGCGCAAGAACGAATTGGCACTCGCGAGAGAGCCTCGACACAAACACAAACATGATCCACAGGCAGATTCATACGATCTTGACTCTTGCCAATTTTGAGTATCTTTCAGAAGTCGCGCTGCTCTCCCGAATTTTTCCGTTCGGGAGTTCAGGAAGTGGCATCACTTGTACCGTCAACTCATCATCTTTCGCGTACGGAATGAAGAATCTAGTTTTCAAGATTGCCTTCTCCGACAATGTGTACTGGGTCGCTAGGGTTCCCCACGTTCCAGTGGATCTGTCACAGGACCGCGAGCATGCGACGCTGATGCTTAGCGAAATCGCGGCAGTGAAAACGCTTGAATCTCACATGCCCATTCCGGGCCCGAAAGTTTTCGACTTCGATGCAACGTGGACGAATCCATTTGGGTTTCCTTATATTCTTATGGAATTCAAAGAAGACTAGGTTCTTTGTACCACAATCGCGAGCCAAATACCTGCCAAACACCTATCGCAGATTGTGTCTTGGTTGGGGAAAGTATCAAGTTCGACAACCTGATTTTGAACCAGCTCGGGCGGATCTACTGTGGCGTGAACTGCGATCATACCCTTTGGAGATTTCCATGGCGGGGCGCAGGGGAGAACAACGAGAAGGGGGGAAAGATGGGTCTTCGGCAGTATGACGCAGATTCACAATCTTAGACTAATTTGATGAGTCCAGACAAGAATAATACCATGTCCTTGAGTAATACGCCCACGACCCAGAGTGGAGAATTGACTGCTAGATCTTAAAGACAGCTATGTTGCATATCCTAATTTAAATACAATCTTCATTAACCCTTTGCTTTAGGCCGCCTCGACCTCCATCATGGAAACTACGATAACTCCAATACAACACACGTTATTGGTTGAAGACTGGCGGCAGCCGCACCATCAGAGGCTTTTTCACTCTTGCCTTGCTGAGCCTTGCGAGCCAGATTACTGTCGACTTCAGAGACGCCATTCGATCTTGTTTGAAACGCTCCGTAGCAAAGCAAAGCCGGACCTAGTAATGTCTAATCAGGAATACAATGCTCTCTGGATCGCCGTTTAGCAACAGGCCAAGATCACGGGGCGGCGCACCTAGCGTCGCTCACATCGCGCATTATATGACCAGAGATTGGTAGCCATCCGCACCTACGGAGATGCCGCGTGATGCCAACCCGCTGGTGCTGCCAGATATTACACCCTGATAAGAGGCGATGCCACGCTGACTGCGCTGTGCGCTGCATCGGCCAGCCCGATGTCCTGGCAACTGCATACTCAGCAGATCATGCGGCGTCTTCAACGCTTCAACGCACATGACGTCTGATTTTCCATCAACCGAGTTGGCCAACATTTGAGTCTAATCCGGGGAACCGACCATGTGTTGGCCGAGTTGAGAGCACCCCAGGCACGCCCAGCAGATTCACATCCACAGGGCACATGATGCGTCGCAGTCTCATGGCCCGTTCAAAAAAACTTTCAAGCTGGGAGCCTATTTCTTTTCCGCGTTGGTGACACAACCTCGGTCAGCTCGGCGCTCCTCCTCTCTTCAATCTTGATAGGCTCATCCGTGCTCACACTGGATTGCTGTTAAGGGGCAAAAGCACAGTCAACAAACGTTAGGGAAAAGACCTGGCACGACTCAGATGCCAGCATTGTCAGCGGATAAAGTCCATGATTGGCAGCATTCGACTTGATGCCGCCGTTTGATCCGCTTCAGCATACTAACGAGATTCTGGCTTCATTCGTCGCTTCGATTGCTTCTCTACCTTCATTCGCGTTCGCATGCCCACCAAAATACACGAATTTTTCTGCCACGGCCTAGAGGCAGACTACATCACGCAAACGCTCGAACACGAGCATGATTCTATCGACATCAAACTTAGGGGCCTCCAGTGACGTCTCTCTATCGGGCCGCAAATAAAATCAGTCTCCGGATATACAGTTCCTCCCTGTTCTTCATGTGTCCATGTAATTGAAGTAGCGGTGGCTTTTCACCAGCAACGAGGGTCGGATGGCTACTGCAGTTCACGTAGGCTTTCCTTGGCAAAGCCAAAAGACATGACCTTTCTGCTCGCCCAACGCTTTTGAAACAGTCGTATGATTTTGTGGAAACGAGCCACAATTTGACAGCATTGTCGGCCTTTGTGCACGCATCAATGTGCTCGTAGACGGAGCGCAAATTCCGATTGTGCAGTAGCAGAAGCCCAGAAACTTGAGCCGGAGGAACAGAGAGCGCGGCGTTGGGCGATCATTCACATTGCAGTGGTGTACATTCACATTGCAGTGGGTGGTGTCGTCATTCACATTGCAGTGGTGTACTCATTCATTGGTATCCTGTCAGAGGAGAATGCATGCATTAATGAACATGCTAGTAACGAGGGATACAGCACATCGTGTTCATCCGAATGGACCTCAGTGTTTTAGTTCGTCCTGTGAGGGGGAGGATACCCTAGCTTAATGTCTACTTAGTCAGTAGGTCTTAGGCCGCCGGCTACGGTAGCTGAGCCAATGATGTGTGCTCAAATTGGCTACGATGATCGATGCTCTATGGAGAGTTAGGAGGGATACCCCAAAGATCCAGGCATGACGTCGGCCTTTGTCCCTATCGAGCGGGCAGCCAAAGCGAAGACATGCCGGGAACTACCGCAATGATGTGCTGCCCTGTAGCAAGTAAGTTCAATGGTGCAAGCTTACTCATCGGCCATGCTACACTTGGCACGGTTTGTGTTTATCAACATGTTGTAGCTTTACCACTTGCCACGGCTGCTATTTTCCCCCTTGGGGGATGGCTAGGGTGGGGCGGCAGAAGACGGCACCCTTGCATCTTCTGAAACTGTGTGTGTTTCATGTTGATCATAATTGACAGTTGTCTCCATTCTCTGCTTGGCTCCAATGGCTCATGGCAGGCTTCTGTGCATGACCTACACAATTCACGTGGAGATTGGCTGGACAGGTGCATTCGCCTCTAAAGGACTAGGATATCTTGAATAAAACGAAAGAAACGACGACGCATCTATGCAAGACATTTCAACCACCTCTCTTTGTCTGCGCGCCCCTTCGGTTCAGCTGGCTTCTTTGCTGGCTTCTTTTCGTCTACCGGCTTCTTTGCTGGCTTTTCGTCTACCGGCTTCTTTCCTGGCTTATTTTCGACTTCTGGCTTCCTCTCAATCTCCGAGATTTCACCAGGCTGCACGGGAGCATCGTCAACGACAACTTTCACGCCGTCCTCCAAGTCTACACCTTTGGCCTCGGCAGGGACGGCGGCCCCGTTCCCTGTCAAGGTTTTGAATTTCTTGCAGACGTTGTCAACGCACTTCACAAAGCGCTCCCCCATTGAGAGTTTCCATTTCTTGTTGCCCGCATACGTGACCTTGTTCTTGATATAGATCGGCGATGACTTTTCTGGTATGTGCTTGTACACACCAATAATGGCCTCGGGAGGAATTTTGCCAACGACTGCGAGCTCGGCGTTCAAGGCGACCGGGGCGCCTTTCTTGATATTCGGTATGTAGTGTCCTTCGGGAACCAGATCTGGGTCGAGAATGTAGACATAGCCAATTTCGGTCTTGCTCCCTGTTCTGCCATGAGAATATTGGTCGGTTGCGGTTTTCAGGGACCTCGTTGTGCTAATGAACCCTGTTTCAGCACCGTGGCTGAGTTGCACGTTCAAGTCCATGGATTTTCCTTTGGCGGTGAAACCTTCGTAGAAGATTTGTGTTTCGGGCCGATTGTCTCCCCGGTAAAGGTAGCCTTTCTTGTCTATCTTCGCACCAAACACGGTATCCTCATTGGCGATCGATGCGGCCGAGACGAGGGGATATTTTGGATCACCCTTCGCCTCATTAGTGGCAGCCCTTTTGATTGGCGAGGAAGCGTCATTGGCCCCTGAGGCCTCGCCCAGAGCGCATGCTGCGAACAGCAACAGCAGCCCGCGAGACAGCAAATGCATCTTTGTCTGGTTTGATAGGTTAGCAAATCCAGTTGACATGTCAGGCAGACTCGAAGAGGATGAATGTACATTATTCGAAGACACGGCTAGCGTGGAGTTGTGAGTGACAGTCGTAATTTTCAAGTCCAGCGGCTTCCTTATAAACGAGCGTCAAGGAAAGCCGACTTTCAAAACGCTCGAAGCGAGTGACGAGCGAGTGAGAGGTCAAGGTTGGTCAACGAATGATGAATACCGAACGCCCAATGAACCTTCTGTCCATTGAATCTTATATAACAACATGCGCGTTTGCTCGGGCGCTCGTGTCTGGCATCCACCCAACATTAGTCGTGTGATGGCCAGGAATAGAAGCCGAGAAATTGGACCACTGTGGAGGTGATCTTCAGATGGACGGCGTCAGGAGGCGCGCACTATGCGTAAAAGAAATCCTTCTCCCCCAAACCCCAATCCCCAAGCGCACAAATTGCCAGACGATTATTTCAGAGGCTCCATCGCATCGTCATACGGCACGTGCAGATTCAATGCCCTGAACGTGTTGACTTGATTGACTAGAATAGATGCCTTCACCGTGATGCCGGACAGCTTCATCGGCTATGCCGCTGCGACTAGCCTGCATGAATGCCAAGCACGAGTCGCTTGGCGACTAGCGTCTCTTGGGGGGTGGTCCCGGTTGACGCAAGCTGCTCGACGTATTATGCGCAGCACCGGATCGTCTCATCGAGTCTGATTCTCATTTCCGTCCGTCGTGTTGACTCGTCAAATTCTCATCCATATTGTCTATCTGCGAGACTGTTGATGATGGTGACCTTGGCGCGGCGCTATGATGCGCAGGTCCTTACTTTCGCTGACAACCGAAGGTCTCTCTGGCTCTCAGACGAAATAGGCACAATCCATCAAGGTTGCTGGAAACTCGACGTTGGGATGAAACACCGAGACCTGAACAAAGCCGGCATTCCCAAATTCCATGCAGCGGCCCGACCACATGTCCGCTGGAGGGATTCACGATCGGGTTTCGGCGATCAGATGAAATGCGTGGCGATTCAGCAAAGCAAGGCGCAAAAGCGCTCTCAGCCAATAGTCTACGGTCGCATCCGACAGAAAGACACTTGCATGGATCCAAAGTTTACGAACACGGGGTGTTTGGCGGGGCGTGAGAATCGTTCGAATTCGTGTGAGCCGCTGGACAAAGGTTTACGAACATTTACGAACACTGCGTGTTTGGTGTGGCGTGAGAATCGTTCGAATTTGTGTGAGTCGCTGGAACACATTCATTGATGCGGCTGTCTGGAAGGGTCGCCTTACCACTAACCAGGCTTATCCCTAGGTCTTTTTGGTTTTTTGGGTTTTTTTAGATCAGGTTCCAAGGCGACTTCCATTATGAGCGCTGGGCAGGCGAGCAGGGCCACTTGGGGTTTAGCGTCAAGCGTCTGCCACCCACTTGCCTGACGCGGCCATCCCACTTGCGAATGCATCTGATCAACAGATGCCAAGACTCAGCAAATGCCTGAACCACATTCCGAGTCCTGGCAACTTCGCATGCCTCCGGAGCCCGCGACAAGCTACACGGCCCCGTTACTGCAACTACCCGCCCTTTGGAAAAACGGCGAGGGGTGAGGTCACGCTTTGAAGCCATCTGTGCGTTGCACAGGGACCATCTTAAACCTAACCCAGGACACCAATTCTTCACGCTTTGAAGCCATCTGTGCGTTGCACAGGGACCATCGTTAACCTAACCCAGGACACCAATTCTTCCCAAATTAAAGCAGTTGCAAATGGCTCGGACGAGGACTAAACCAACGAAGCCACCATTGAGTACTGCAAGTATGGATAGGAGTTTTGCTGCTGCGCAACGCGACGCAGTCGATAATCAGCAGATGGGAAGAGAGCTCGACTTCAAACACGGTTGATCCCTGCCCGCTGCCGCTGGGACATGTCAGAATTCATGGTCTTTTTGCAATTGCATTTCGTTTTAGGAGCTTTCCGCAGACTTGGAGGTCCTAATTGGATGTATCCGTTCGAGTGTCATCAAGCTCCTCGCTCGAGACATGTCTGCGCAACGCTTAACCTCTACCATCATGTTTCACCCCGGTCCTACAGTCACTGTTCTGCCCGTTGGCCCTGGACCTCGAAACACCTTGGCACGTCACTACATTGAGTCCTTGCTGAATCGACTCAAGTCAATTCGTCTGGCGGCCCCTGATCCGAGCACAGCAGAACATAGCGCCGTGGCTCAGCGGGAGTATCGGCTTCAGCTCGGTTCTAGCAGTGGAGTCGAATAAGCTATGGCAGTCAGCTCTTCACATGGCCAACAGGGCAAAGGCCCAAAGCACCGCGTGTGTTTCAAAGATAGGGTTGAAACTTTTGCGGTTACTACGGTTGCCTTGTGCCCGGCTGCTTATTGCCTGCCTGCAGGACTCCTCGCCGTACAAAAGATCACGGTGATCCTCTGTTGAAATGCAGTCTTCATCGTCATTCCTTCTCGCAATCATGTTGTTGTCCCAAGTTTTGCTTCCCTTTCTGGGCATCGTCCCGTTGGCATCTGGATACAATGTCACCGGCGGTCTCGAGCGCCTTTTGTATTACTACACGTACCGGCTGGACCACATCACTACCGCAGCCAATTCAAGACGGATTATTGCCAACGGCGTTCCAGATGGCCCCTCACCAATTAGCCTTGACGAGTTCCTCTATCATCTACACCCTAATGATGAACAGCCTGTCCACGTCTCCGCAAATGAGTTTCCGGACCTTGTTGAGAGTGCTATGAAGATTAACGAGCTTGGTCTCGCTGAAAGATTCCCGCTACACAGAGTTCTCGATGTTAATTCTGACAAGATTGATGTTTTCTTCACAGAGCTGGGAAACCTCATTAAACACCGGATGAGTGTTGCAAAGGTTCCTGGGGGCAGTACCAAGCTCAACGAGCTGAGAACAGTGAAGAAGATGGCCTTTGACTCCTTAAATCGTGTCTATAATGCAAGAGTACAAGCTTCGTACGATTCTTTCGAACACGATTTTCAAAGAAACTTCCAAAGCATGTTCCCTGATCGTCAAACTCCCAAGTCTTGCACGTTTGTCCCGAGAAAAGGGCGCTGGGGACTCGACTTTGAGGAGACCTCCGAGCAGTGTGAAGGTTTGTCACAAGAAGATGTTCGGAGCCTCTGGAACAAATTCAAAACAGAAGGGCACGAAGCCAGCCTTGCTGCGCTGGCACAGAGCCTGGATGACGTCGAAGATGTTCGCATGCAAGCGGTCAGGGATTCATTCCAGCCCTTCAGTGTCAGAATAGCTCTCGAGGAGGGGCGAGACCTGGGCATTGACGTCTTCGAAACAATCCGAGAGAATCCTCACATCAAGATAACACGAGACGAACTCTGGAACCTCTGGTTGAAGCATCTCGATGCAGAAAAGGTGGTCCACCTCGAGAAGAGCATGCAGCTTATGCAAAGATTCGAAGCCGCCAAAACTTCTTTTGAACTCGCTCAGAATCGACCAGTTGTACTTGACGGGCTCTTGTCGGTCGATTTCGAGGCTATGGCAGGCAACGGCACAGGTGCAGATGAGGTGGCGATGGCGTGGAACCGTCACCTGGATGAGCACTCGCCTGCCACTCCCAAGGAAAATTTCTATAAAAGAACCTTATCCGCTAGAGCCGGCAACCCAGACTGCGACCCCTTGAAGAAACCTAGCGCCGTTGAACCCGGCACAATTAAAAACCCTGGTGAGGAGAAGCCAGCAAAGCCAGCAAAGCCTAGTCCCGAGGCACAAAAGACGAAGCTGAAGAGCGCTGCCGAAAATGCCGAGCTGGTCTCTCAAAAAGAATTCTCTGAGCTTTCAGCGCGACACAAAACCAGCAGATTTATACCAAAGGAGTGGCGAGCCAAAGTCAAGTCGTTTACTGATGTCCGGACGGCTCTGCTGAAGCACAAACCCTTGCTACCCTCCTCGGCGAAACTGAAGGCTGTGACCGGCCTCAACGGCGGAGCCCTTGGAAATGGCTTGTGGGTCGCTGGCGTTGTCTACTCCTTTGTGAGCAACTCAACGGCTTTGGACAAGGTCGCGGCTGTGACATCCATAGTCCCCTTTGTTGGTTGTACTACGGGTGCAGTGGCCGCTCTTGAGCAGGGACAGGATGAGACCATGGTATCCATTGATACCTCCTTGTGCTTATTGGGCGACGCACTTATCCTGGCCGGCCAACCTATTGCCGCGTTGGCCGTCTATTTGGCACGCTTCGTCATCTCACAATTCCAACCACCTCCCAAGACTCCAACCAACAACGAGACGCTCACCGCCCGAGACGCACTCTGGGCCAATTTCATCAACGCGAACGTGTACAGATACATGTACTCGCATGACTACCGCGACCCGCATCAGGCTTTTGCTTCCAAACTCAACAATACCCTGGCTGTCACTGCCTACGGCGTTTTGGCCGAAGCTGCCGACACAATCGCCGCCATTAATGTCACCAGCAGTGATGAGACCTTGTCAGAACAGCCTGGTGCCAAGGATTCTAAGTCTGCCAAGGATTCCAAGTCTGCCAAGGGTTCCAAGTCTGCCAAGGTCAAGAGACTTGACGCAAATGTGGTCGCACAGCGTGCTCAGGAAGCTATGCAAAAAGTTCGAGAAGCCGCCACAGTCGAGGTATCGCGCCAACAACGCGACTTTTTATTCACCATTCCGACGAATCTGAATGAGGGGAAGTTGTTCCAGTTACGAGATGCAGGCCAAGAGTTCAATAAGCGATTTATCGAACGCATGACAAGCAAAGAAAATGTCGAGCATCACTCTGACTCAATTTTTCAGTTCTGGGTCAAAAAAGGTCTCGAGATACTTGCAGGAAACCTCAGTCCGGTCATCACTGAGCTCAAGCCTACGTCATGGGATCGTCATGAGGATGCTACGAAGAAGCTCTCGGCGACAGGAGAGTATATTGCCACTCAACCTGTCAAGATGCCCTCTTCAGTCTCGACTGCTTTCGTCCTGGGCCAATCCAAGGGCTTAGCGGCTCTGGATCAGGACACTCTCTCTGCACAAGGATATATCCGCCAGATTGTTCGAGATGCCCTCGGCAGGAGCGCCACGGAGGAGGAACTCCCCACCTCGTATGTGGACATGCTCGCCATTCGACACGCGTCCGACGTTGTGGACGCGATAGCGGGCCAGAAGAAGGAGGAACAGATATCCACCATCTTTCCACTTGAGGGTGCAGCCCGCCAAA
Organism: Aschersonia sp. MBC 508; assembly: GCA_030780645.1. NCBI lineage: Eukaryota > Fungi > Ascomycota > Sordariomycetes > Hypocreales > Clavicipitaceae > Aschersonia > Aschersonia sp. MBC 508. The sequence goes on from JAPFUF010000743.1 coordinate 22,362, forward strand.
ACCTTCACCTACTTCTAGCCATGAAGTGCGGTCGACTTTACGAGGAGCGCAAGGTTGCGGGCATTGAAGAAGAAAGGCAGAAGCAGGCCTGGGTTCTGAGCAGCACAGCTCCCTCTCAGGTCATTGACCCCATTTTCCCTCCCATGGAAAAGCCCTCCCATAAGGGTCGCCTTCTGAAGATGATGCTCGGGATGCCCAATGATCTCCCCGCTTCTCAATATGAAGGATCTGACGATGCTCTGGTCAAAGATACGCAGAAGATTGCGTCGAAGATCAAGGGCGCTAAGAAACGCAATTAATTAGTTCTTGACACGCCAAACCCCTTTGAATCATTGCATCGGAGAGAATATCGAATTGTCCGTAGAAAGGACGCAACACAAACAGTGAAGTCATGGGGAACGAAAGGAAGGAAGAGGGGACAGTCGTCACGAGGCTGGTACTGGCGCCGGCGCCGCCTTCACGTGGAGACATTGGGCCTTCGCTTTGGGAGGCGAGCACGTGGTGACTTTCCAGGGTGGAAGTTCATTTTGGAAACCACATGCAATCAATTTCCTTTGTTTATAAAGATAGTAGCTTGAATTGATACCCTTAGCTCTAGCGTCCTCGGTTTTGCCTTGACTCCTTATCCTTTCACCGCTTCAACATGTTCACTCGAAATGGACCTCGCAGTGAAGAACACTGTGTTCACGTTCCGTTGTTCCAAGAATATCGTGCCTTTAACTATGTCTACGGCCTCTGAGATGGTCGCATTAATGAGGCCACACTACTCATCCGGGTTGGTGACATCGGACCTCGGTACCTACAGTGGCGTCTACGTCGACTTCTATACTCCGAATACACCGGTACGGTTCTCATTCATCCACTACGGCGAATGTCAAGAAAGCTGTTCATCCATGGTCAGCCATGGTATCATGGCCGCGCAAGGGATAGGTGTGTCGCTTGAACTCACCTTTGCATGTACCAACACAGGAGAATACCTCCCTGTACACGCGTCACTTTGTGACGTGGGCAAGTGGTAATTGAGCTTCAAGTCACCTGGGCGGGTGCCCCCTTTGACTCACTCACTGCCCCATCTTCCGCATCTGACACTGACGTGTTTTCAGTGTGATATCAGAGCTTTCATGAGTTCATCGGATGGATGACTGAAGACCAATACCAGACGCATGTCATTCCACGTAGGCAGACCCGGGTTGCAGAGGCTACGCGTCAGCATAATTCTGTCGAGGATTGCAGGTCCTTGGTATGATGCCAGCCCGGGAAAAACCAAATTCGGCTGATGGCGGGCGCGGAAAAGTAGTTGATCGTCCGCAATCGTGAGATCTGGAAAGAGACGAAACGCTCTGCGTGGTTGGTACTCGACGTGGCTGTGCGCTGCGCTGCTACTTTGAGGCATACAAGCAGCGCTGCCAACGTTGATCGGTCTATCCGCCCCAGCCAGCGTCCTGATTTCGGACGATTGAAACGTATCTGCCAAGCAAAGAGAAGAAAGAAAGAAAGAAAGACGCGCCAGTCGTCTCTCTAGTGTATGGTCGACTGAGACCAACCTCTGCTGATGCCCAGACATAGGTATTACAATGTGAGAACCAGTCGTCACCAAGCGCGCTGCCACGTTTCTAAAGAAAAAAGCGGGAACGGTATCTTCTACCACGTGCGGCATGATCTTCATAGGCAACTCGACTTGAGCGCAGTGAGGCCAGCCCAGCGGAGGGCGAACAACTGCCTTACCGTGCATATTCTTACAAGATCGTCCACTTCACGTCGCAGTGTATCGAGCGAAGCGAGGACAGCCCGCCGCAGGCGACCCCCGGTAGGGCCGCCGGAGGCATCATCTTTGCCACGCCTGTCTTTTCTCCCTCTTCTCACCCCGAGATGCTGACGCCTGGAACAGTAATTGGCTCCTCTGCCGTAGCGACTCTGTGGCCTACGAATATTTTGCTCCTAGCCACGACTGGACAGCCCAAGGGTTTCTTAGAGACAAGAGGAAGCTTGCGGGTGGTTATACGAAATACGTTGGGGTCGATCCAGCATCGAACGCTGGCCAAGAGGAGATTTGGACGGGTTCGTAGGGTCAATAGGCTTGATGAGAAAACATGCTGATTCCAGCTTCAGTTGACAAGAGATTGAATTTATAGGTCTCTGGGCCCGTTGACTTAACTTCTTTCATCGATGCATGAGCTTACCTGCAGCATTCAATGAAGTCTTTTCCGGGCACACTGCCGACCCTCGTGGCTGGAGCAAGGAGCAGTTTCATCGCACAAGTACATTCTCAGCTCACATGTTATAACTCGAGTTTCCTAAAGAGCTAGTACATTTCTTGGGTGCTGGCTTAGACCCCCCTGCTGTTCTCGTTCGCTCGATCTCTTTCGAACTGCTTGCTCGCATGCCCAAGGTCGTGCTACTGTCGGCGGCTGATCAAGACAGTCTCGGGAGTTGGAATACAACCATTAACATTTCATCACCTTTTTCCTGCCGCTGAATCCTCTGAACATTGTATCAGCGAAATGAGCAGGCAATGATCCAGCCCTTTGAGCACCGACCACAGGGCAGTGATAGCCCTCATTTTGGGTCAGCATTGTACTCAGGGGGCGAGGATGAAACTCGAGCACAACGATACGCCAGAATCATTCGTATGCGCCATGTAGAGGAAATGCTGACCAGCGTCCGTTCTGGCTCTCATCATCACTCCGAGTGCCCTCCGTCAGTCGAGGTGGCGGGCGAGTCGCAATCGACCCACAGCAGCGGCAAGATGCATGCATATCCCTATCGGGATGACGATGCATGCGAAGCGGTCAACAGATGCGACCCATGATTCGGCCGACGTGGACACGGCTGTCGAACCCCGACTTTCTCACAACACTTTGTTCTCGAGGCATCGACGTCGCGCGCCGCAGCGACTGCGCACCCTGGCCAACATGTTGCCCGAGTTTGTCAAGGACAGCTACAAACAATACAAGGCCGACACGGACCGCTTCGCCACCTGGCTCGTCAATGCCGCCAAGAAATGCGGGCGGCAGCCGCGAGACTGGCCCCAGGCCGCGGGCCGTGCCAAGGGTCGTAAGTAGCAAAACTTTTGTAATCAGTCGTGTGTTGTCTTGTCACTGCCGCTGACGGGAAAACCGTTTTTTTTCTGGCCAGGCACCAAAACCACCGCCGCACCAGCAGCAGCAAAATATCGCGCCACGATCAGCGAGCTCAAAGAATCGGCCCGGTGCGTCTCGGAGGCAGCCGTCAATGTTCCGGCGACGGTGCTGGCGCTTGCCAAGCGCGCCATCGCTCTAAGGAAATCCGTCACGGCTCTCTTTCTCCACGGAGGCAGCTCCGACTCCAACAAGAGACACGCGCACTTTGTCGAGGTCCTCGAGGACATATGTCAGACGCTCGAGCGGGGGCGTGCTGCTGAAGCTCCACCGTCCGCACACGGCGACGCCGAAACCGAAACGTGGGTGAACCGATTCGCCGTCCTCACCGTCCAAGAGGGCGACGATGATGTCAAGGCCGGCCCCGACCGACACGCCATCGTGCCGGTGGAGGCAGCGGAAGACGAGGAAAATGATGACCGTGCCGGGGACGACTGCTTCTCGCAACAGTACTTCAGGATGCTCTGCCTGTTTCGCGACCTGCGAACCTGGAGGTCGTTCATCTCGGAAACTTGGAAGGAGTACGGCGAGCTCCAGATTGACCTCATGAGCGCCACCGTCGTCACGGAGACGGCGCTGCAGCTTGCTCGCGAACTGATCGAGGAGGTGATGGACAACGTGGCCGCGGAACTCTCCGAGGGGCTGAAGATGCAGCAACTCATCTACTGCGCCGCATCGATTGCCAGAAGAAAGCCCACCATGGGATCGGTCAGGCTGGGACTGCCCTTCAACAGGGACCTGGCAGACATTGCCGACTGGTGCTATATGGGGATCGGCTCGCTGCTCGGAAGCTTCGCAGAGGTGCTCGACGACGGCAGCCTGCCCGTGTACAAGCCCGGTTACTTTGGCGTGTACAATCCGAAGGCCGACCGGGCCAAGATGTCCATGGTCGAACGGTTCAACGAAGACAAGGTGCTGCTCATGGAGATTCTGCCAGAGTTTGCTGCTCTCCAGGAGCTTCACGTGGTGTTGCCGGTCCGGGACGAAATCACGGCCGGGTTGACCGAGTTCATCCAGACCAAGAAGCCCACGCTGTGGCTGTCCTTTGCCGCCCAGATCATGCTGGATGCGCACCATGCCATCCGGCACAGTCGTGTCGGTGTCTTCTCGGACCTCCGCATGACCGGCCTGCGCATGGTCAAGACCATCGACGACTATCTCAAGCTGGCAAAGACTCATCCGCAGCCTCACTTCTGGCCCAAGCAAGGCGACGACGAGATACGGCGCATAAGTGAATGCATCGAGGCCCTGATAGAAAAGGATCCCTTCAGATTCATCAGACTCGTAGCGAACGAAGCACTGCCCGCCAAGAACAAGACCACGTCCGAAAACCACATCTTCTCGCGGAACCCGTTGCTCAGCGGTGTGCTCATGTTCCACCTCAACCTCCGCATGCAGACCGTGGGCCAGGCTCTGATCACGCAGTGGTACGATGTGCAGCAGGTCGCCTTTCTCTACAACCTAGTCCAGATGGCGCCGGGACCAAAGCTCGTCTGGCCCGACATGGAAGCGTTCATCAAGATCCACGGCGAGAGCCACATCTTTGTCGGGGGCCGGCCGAAAGACGCCTCCCAGTCCCTCAACCGCCTGGAGCTCGCCACGGGCATCTCCTCGCCGTCGCGATTCGCGAACAATGCCAGAGAGTCCGCCCGGGCCCGATGGCGGTCGGACGGCAAGCATGCTCGGCGTCTGGAGCCGACAACGAAAGTCGCCAACCTCTTTCGCGAGCATTACTTGCCGGAAGGCAAGGGACCGAGCAAGGCCCGACCGATCGACAGCACCAACGTCGGCAAACTCCTCGACGAGCTCTCCAAAGCGGCGCCGACGACAGCGAGGAGCAAGACGTCCAAGACGGGCAGCGGTCCCGCTGAGAAGGGCTCGTTCAGCGCACAGCAACTCCTCGAACGCAAGTGGCTCAACACGCACAACGTCGGCGCCCTCCAGCTGCTGGTCCTGATCAAGAAGCGGCTCTGCGAGGAGGAGCCCGTCCTGATGTTTGACTACTTCGCGATGCACAGGCGCGCGATCGAGCTGCTGCGTCTGATCAGAGACAAGGAGCACGACAAGATGGTGCAGTACTTTTCCGCCGGCTACATGCCTGACGAGAGCTTCATCTCCAACATTGTCATTCTGATCCACATCGTCGCGCGCGGATCGTCGCAGGCCGCGCAGCGGATGGACCTCGCGCGCGACGGCGCCATGATGTCCAGCCGCATCATCGTGAGCTGCGGCGAGGTGATGAGGGGGTATCTCGCAGAGCACAACAACGGCGAGATGGTCGGCAAGACCCTGCGCACCTTTTGCAGGAACAAGAGGGCCCTCGTCAACACGGGCCAAGACGAGGCCCCGGGGGAGGGCGCGCTGGACCAGAGCTTCATGTACTGGTTTGCCCTGGAGGAGGTGCTCGACCCCCGCGCGATGGAGTCCCTGAAGACAGGCATCCCGGTCGCGTAGGGGACCTGCCGGCTGCGCCGCTCCCTGGGCTGCCCGCGGGGCTCGTTCTCTGAAACTCGGACAGATCGGTCTTTACCGGACAGAGTGTCTTTCACTTCTCTCATTGCCGATATTCTGAACTCGGACAGATCAGTCTTTACCTGACAGTGTCTTTCACTTCTCTTGTTGCCGATAGTAACACGCGGCACGTTCTCTCGCTGATCTTTGCTGAAAATGACGAATCGTGTCGATTGACAAGGTGGCCCGCCTAGCAAATCTCTCCAAGTAAAGTCCTCCGAGTGGAGCACAGGCAATGGCGCTCGCCGGCTCCTGCCCTTGTGCGCGGATTCTGCCGCACAGGCGCGCTCCCCATCATTCCAGAGACGTAAAATTGTAGAAAAAAAAGAAGAAAAAAAATGGAAGGATGGAAGGCCTCGAGCGCAGCGAGGCCGGCCCGCCGCAGGCGACCCCCGGTAGGGCCGCCGGAGGCACACCAGCGCAGCGTTGAAAATAGTTCAACAATAATCCAACAGATGACGCTGCGCTGGTGTGCCTC